>APFE030313758.1:2686-29189 GCA_000404065.3 Pinus taeda | reverse complement strand
GTCTTTCCATGTTCGACTCCAGAACATTTTTCACATGGATCGACTTGTACTTCGAGTGAAGATTGAATGAGTTTTGAAGACCCCAGATCTAGTTTCATCCATCCAGGCTGTGATATATTCAGGAATATAAAGACATAAAGTGTACATCATTGCCAAACAGATGATCATCCAAATCAAAGGATGATGAGTCTGAATCATCAGTCTGTCACACAGACGATTGTTTGTCCTATGTACATGAAAATGAATTTATAAAGCTGAGCATGGGAATGCCTACCTCAGCTAGACCATGAAAAAAATGTTGTCAAAATAATGTATTGTATTGTATCTTATTACAGGTCTCCTCCCAGCTCGAAAAAACTTTGGATCCTCATAGTAAAGCATTTCACCCGACATCAAAAAGATTAACGACCTCATGCTTTACGAGGAAACTGTTATAGACATTTTTGGGCACTTCAACCCCAATCATAAATGTCCATAAACTGAGGGCTCCTAAGTCCCTAAAATTGTTTCTTCACTGCCTAAAGGAACAAGGTCAGCTGATTACATCATTTTCCATAAGTTCTCCACTGAAAACTACTCATAAATGGTCAAAACTGGACCATACTGAAAACCCAGTGCAGAGGGTGTGATGCATATCACCTTCCCAGTGTACAAGGTGTGATGGTCAAGAATGGACAAATGGCAGGGACAAAATGCGAGGTGGAAGATCATGGAATCTTCCAAAAGCTTCCCCTCTGACACTTGCCTCTCTGTTTTGAACCAGGGATGAGTAAGAGATCACCATTCTCCAAGTGGAAGTAGGAACTATCAGAGAGAGGACACTAATCAAGACCCTAGAAGATGACTCACTTCCCTTCAATCATCTATATATGGATCCCTCATCACAGAGATCCAGAGGCTGGAATTTTGCATCTTATAGAGAAGTGTTGTTGGTTTTCTGGTGTACATTCATAGTGTTGGGTGATCTAAGCTTTACTTGAGGTGAAGAAGGGCTTTCTAGCTGGAGGATGATGCTGAGTCAAAACATATGGTTGTATTCCTCTTGCTACTTTTCATCTTAATAAAGCTATTCAAGTTTTCCTCCATATTCTTGTATGTTTACTTATATATGCATGTGTATGGTTAACACACATCTGTTCCTGTGTTATTTATGAATATAGATCTTTGTTCTTCGATAGTAGTATGTTGCTGTGATTCCACAGGTGCTCTTTGAAGCTAGGCAGATGAAGAAGAAGCGGTAAAGCTCTATTAGGAAGGAGAGGAAATCAAGCGCAAGACTAAGGTTGGTCTCCTTTGTTCCACTCCTATCTATTTTCATAAAGGAAAGCGAAAGTAGACTTTACTTGTTTGTTTCTAAGATAGCTACCAGTCTTAGTCAGAATAGCAGCATCTGAGTGGACACTATTCCTGGTAACACCCGAGCCCTCAATCAACGTACTACTACCAGTGACTCTTATGTCTTAGAACACCATTCTCCCAAGAGAATGAAAGATAGAATCTCGGAAAGATGGAATGCCTCCCATCCTCCTCACCATCTAATAAATAGAGAAAACATTGGATAGGAACCACATGCACACACTCCCTGTGTCTGCATGCGACTTTGATTTTTAGCTTTCTTGTTGTATTTCTTTACTTTTCTTTTTGATTTTTAGCTTTCTTGTTTTATTTTCTTCTTTTTTATAGCTTTACTGATTTTTTTATCGTTTTCTTTGTTTTATTTCTATTTATTCTTATTTAGAGCTTTAATATAATTATTACTTTTTCTATTTTTATTATTTTTATTTATTTTCTTGTAATAGTTTTAAATGTCATTTATTATTTAACATTTATGATTTATTATTTTTATTATTTATTATTAAGTGATTTAGTATTTATTATTTATATTATTATTATTTATTTTATTTATTATTTATTATTATTTATTATTAAGGGAGGGATATTACACATGTGTTGTATTATGTAGCATAATTATTTCTACTTGAATCTATAGCTATATATAGATTCAACCATAAATAACTATGCTACATAATACAACAACACAAGGATTTCCCCAATCCGTCATATCATATGAGCACTCACATTGTGTGTGTGTGTGTGTGTGTGTGTGTGTGTGTGTGCATGCCGATTAGATGGGAAAATACCATGGTTTGTATGTTATATGACAAAGAGCCTCAATGGGATGAAGGTATAGTGTTTGTGATTTTGTGGGAGAGTCAAGTGGTTGATAATTTCTTATTGTAGGTATTGGTAATAACACTATGACCATGGCTTGTATATTGATCATCTACATGAGAAAGGTGAACTATGGTGTAATAATGTAGGGAAGGATTATGTGCTAACTCGATATTGCATATAGGTCCTATGGTGCATTTTATAAATGTGAAAAAATGTAAATATGATAGATGCATGTGGTTTCCTAACTGATGCCCTTGAGGTTGCAGATATCATGATTGTTGGCCTTGACAAAGAGGCTACACTTAATGTTTATTTCTAGAAGCCTTACCAAGAAGTCTAATATCTGGAATTAATAATGTGAGTTAGAATTTTAAAAGGGCTTATTTTTCTTCAAATATTTTGGAAATGGAGGTCTTACTAAAGAGGTTAATTTTAATTCATGTTGATGGTTTTGGTAAAGAGACTGATTTCTAAAATTTGTGATGACATGATGGTAAAGATATTGATATATGCATATATGTATAATCTTTATTTTCGAAACCATGTTGATGTATCTGTTTAAATGGTGTCCTCGTTGAGATATGTGACTGATAAAATTTTGTAGATGTGTGCACAACTGTAATGTAACATGATTGGATTAACTTGGCAATGCGATAATAAGTATATTATTTATTGTATTTCATTAATGATTTAACAACTGAGTGTGTGTGGTATAACATATCAAGATTTAGTGGCAATAAAAGGAAACATGTATCATGGCATGGTACAGTAGGGTATGGACCAAGTCCATCAAGAATGAGAAAGAGGGAAATTCCTCCAAGAGAAAGGAACCTTCAAGAATTTAGAGGTTCAGCTCAGGGACTTGAAAGATGAGTTAAAGTTATACAAGGAAAAAATTAAGAATCTCACCAAGAAACAAAAATAATTTGTTGAGTGGAATTCAAAACTACAAAGCATTTGTAGGAATTGACATTTCAAACTAAATTCTCAAAAAGGGAAAAACATATTGGTAGAAAGAGGCCTCATGAGGCTAAGAAGGAAAATAAAATATTTCCTTGTTGACACTGTAAAGGGGAAAACATGAGAGGAATTTCTGCACAAGAAGAAAAAGGAGGACAACCCCTAAAAGCTCTAGAGATGTGCATTGGTAACGAAATATGTCGAGAAAGAGAGGGGAACATTCCGTCAAGCTCCTTGAAAGATGAAAAAACACATTGGAAAAGACTCCCCTGTGTAGAATTATTGGGAATGTAAGACTTAAAGGTTGCTATAAGCCTTGTAAAGAAGTCTTGAAATAATTTTGGTATATTTTGGGAATTATGGTATATGTGTGTGTGTGTGTGTGTGTGCACTTCTATGATGGCTAGAAGTGCCATGAATACTAGAATCTTGGTTGGTGCAATTTTCTATAGGGGCTAAGAAAAGAGTTCACCACTAGGTGAGATCTTGTGCATTTGAGTTTAATGTCATGCCTACAATATCACACATAAAGGTGCTTACTTTGGGTTCACATAACATGATTTTGGGCATGTATTGGTTGTTTACTTATAGGACCAAGGTAGATTTTTATGAGAAGGCAATTAAGGGCCTAGATGACGAGGGAGAAATGAGAATATTGTAGGGAAAGACGAAGCCTACATTAGTAAGCATGGTTCAACTATTCAATCTAAGAGCAACTGCAAGAAAGGGTGTGTATTATTTGTAGTACATGTTTCCAATGACATAGGGAAGGATGTTGAGGATCCTAAGGTCCTGAGAAAGTAACTTGGCTTACAACAATTTCAGGATGCGTTCCCTGTAGATATTCCCTAGTTTCCTCCTCATATATAGGTCGATTTCTCTATTGAGTTGGTACCGGGAGCAGCATCAGCATCCAAAGCATCATATATGATTAGCACTCTAAAGTTGGTGGAACTAAAGTTGCAACTTAAAGTGGCGCCTAATAATGAATACATAAGGCCAACTGTGTTGCCTTGGGGTGCACCAATGTTGTTTGTAAAGAAGAAGTATGGTAATGACAGATTGTGTATTGATTACAAGTAGTTGAACAACGTGACTATCAAGAACATGTATCGATTGGCTTAGATTAATGATTTTTTTTATCAGCTAAAGGGGGCAACAATATTTTCAAAGATTGATCTGAGATTAGGATATCATTAGGTGCACATAAAAGAATAAGACATCTACAAGATTTCATTCCATACAAGGTATGATCACTACGAGTATGTGGTGGTTCCTTTTGGTCTTACCAATGCTCCAACCAGCTCCATGTGTTTGATGAAAAATGTGTTGTGCCCTTACCTAGATAAGTTTGTGATAGTCTTTCTTGATGATATATTGGTATATTCAAAGGATGAGGAGGAGCATGCAAAGCACCTAGAAATGGTATTGAGATTGTTGAGAGAGCATCAGTTGTATGCGAAGCTCAACAAGTGTATCTTATTTGAGACTCAGATTCATTAATTGAGACATGTTGTTTCCAAGGAAGGGATAATAGTGGATCCGAAAAGGATTGAGGCTATCATGGAGTGGCTAGCTCTGAAGAATGTGGATGAGATCATATCATTCATGGGACCAGCAGGTTACTATAGGCATCTCATCAGGAACATCTCCAAGATTGGCTATCTATCATATCACATCTTTGCAAAGAAAAGGAAAGAATTTTGAATGTATTGTTGGGTGTGGAAATAGTTTTAATCAGTTGAAGAATTTACTTACCAATGCTCTGGTTTTTAAGATTGTAGATCTTAATTAGGAATTTTTGGTTTTTATAGATGCATGTAAAGAAGGACTTGGAGGAGTCCTGATGCAGGAAGGAGGGGTGGTTTTCTATAAATTAAGGAAGCTGAATGAGCACAAGAAGAACTATGTGACTCATGATCTTGAGTTGGAAACTACCATTAATGCATTGAATATGTGGAGACATTATCTTCTTGGTAGGATGTTCATCTTGATGAGTGATCAAAGTGGGATGAGGTATTTGTTTGACAACCCAATCTGAATGCAAGGAAAGCTAGATGGTTGGCTACTCTTAGTGAGTTTGACTTTGAGATCAAGTACATAAAAGGAAAAGAGAATTTGGATTTAGATGCTCTCAGTAGGAGAGCGTAGGTGAATCATATTTCAGTTGTGAATTGTTATGGGACATATTTATAGGAGTGAATCTCACATGTAGGGTTGAACGATGAGATGTACCAATAGTTGAAGTAGAGATTGCATCAATAGGGTGAGGGTGATCATGATGAGGAGTATCACCTTACAATAGATGGCTTGGTCAATTTAGGAGTAGTATCTATGTGTGAAATAAAAATCAGTTGAAGAAGCTTTTTTTGAGAGAATTTCATGTCAAGTCAAATTTAGGCCACCCAAGATACCAAAATACTTTGACAATTGTTAAGAATTTATACTATTGGCTAACTTTGAAGAAATAAGTGGCTAAGTTTGTTGCAAGGTGCTTGAATTGTTAATAGGTGAAAGTTGAATGCAGGCATCCAATTGGTTTGTTGTAGCCTATTCTGATTTTAGAATGGAAATGGGAGGTCATTTCCATGGACTTCTTCACAGGGTTTCCTAGGACATCAAGGAAACATCACTCCATCATGGTTGTGGTTGAAAAGTTGAGTAAGGTAGCTCACTTCATTGTGGTGAAGTCTACAAATTCAACTAATACATTGGTAGCTCAGAGATCAGGGAGATAGAGAGGTTGCATGGAGTTCCCAAGAATATTATATCAGATAGAGATTCCAAGTTCAATTATATGTTTTGGAAGGAGGTGTTTATAGGTTTGGGGACAAAGTTATATTTCAGTATAACTTATCATCTGTGGATAGATGAGAAGACATAAAGGGTTGAGAATATCCTTGAGGATATGTAGAGGATGCATGACATGCATTAGTAGAGGAAGTAAGATGAATATCCTCCACTGGTGGAGTTTTCTTATAATAATGGCTATCAATAATCCTTGAACATGAGTCCATTTGAGGTTCTATACAGGCATAGTTGTAATACTCCTATTAGCTGGAGTGATCCAATGAATAGGGTTTTGATTGGACTAGATATGTTGGCAGAGATGGAGTAGGAAATGGAGGTGATTAAAAGGAATTTAAAGGCAGAACACGATAAGAAGAAGAGTTATCCATATCAACATAGAAAATTCAAGGCGCTTCAAGTTTGGGCGAATGTGTACTTGCATATCAGGACCAAGGGGATCTCCTTGAGGATTGGGTCGTGTGCCAAGAAGGAACCTCGGTATTCTGGGCCTTTCGAGATCATTGATAGGATTGGACTAGTGGCCTGCAAACTTTCTTTGTTGCCATCAGTCAATGTCCATGACGTTTAGCATGTTTCATTGTTTAAAATATATCTACATGATGTTGATCATGTGATTGATTGATCTATATTGCAGGTGTAACTAGAGGGAGAATTCCAACCAGAGCCATAATGCATAATGCAGTGGAAACAACTCACGCTCCATAACTAAGCAATAAAGTAAAAGCGTAGTGGAAGAACTTTGGGCCCGATGAATCTACATGGGAGATGGCTGATTAGATGTAGCCATTATATCCTTCTTAATTTGTCGGTTTAAGCTATATCTATAATTTATTATTATATATTATTATTATATATAAATTTATAGTATATATAATTATATAATATATTATATTACTTATATATTATAGTATAGTATATAAGATTATTTTTATTATAAATATTTCATCAATTTGTGTTATAAATCTCTCATAAGAAGTATGTTTGTCATGTTTTCAGTAGTTTGGCACTGTACATATTGCATTGAGTTGGGCTATAAAACTCTAGAGCAGCATGTTTGTTAGGTTCAATAGTTTTTCTCGTCATGAGTGTCATAGAATGCCGAGGATGGTGTTTCCCCAAGGGGGAGGGGTTTGTAACAACCCCAGGTTGATTTTCCATGTAAATGGAAGGACATTATAAAGGAAAAATAAGACCAAGGTCATGGGACACATATTCCAAGTTAAATGTAGGGAAAAAAATTAGAGTGGGTATCCCTTGTGGTTAATTAATGGCTATCAAAATTGGCATTGGCATTGTCAAATGGAAAATGACAATAAATGGCAATTAATTAGAGAAATAAAGGAAATTGGGAGAAAATGAAGATGAAGAGACAAGAATATGCATGCAAGGGAAATAAGAGAGAAAATAAGGAAAATGTAAGAAAAGAGGAAAAGGAAATGAAGAGACACCAAACATCAATGATAAAAAGACATCTTAGAAATCATTGACAATTATTTCTCAGTTTTTTACCAATTTCAGTTTTGGACAACTTTAGTTTTGCTAAGGAAGAAATCGTACTCCAAGAGAGAGAGAGAGAGAGAGAGAGAGAGAGAGAGAGAATAAGCAAGGGTGAAAGTAAGCAAAGGAAAGAAAGGGAGCACAAGGAGAATATTCGAAGAGAAGCTACAAAGGGAAGATTTTGCAAATAAGAAGTTGCATGTGTGATTTCCTTCCTGGGATTTGAATGCATGATGTGTGCGTTTGGTTTACATGATTGATTTGTTGTCATTAGCATGGGATTTTCCTAGATTAACAATGGTTATAACCTTTCCTTGTCATTACCAAGATAAACATGGTGTGATGGGTTTCATTATTGTTTGAGCTTTGGATTGCTGCAAGATTTTGGATCAAGGTGAGGTAGTCTTAGGAAAATACCAAAGTTTGGGGGTGGATATGGTTTTCTCTGGAAAGCCCTTGACAAGTGGGTGGAGATAGGAAAATTTCTCTAGGTATTGTGAAGAAATTATGAGGCATCCAAGCTTGTGTTGGTTTGGTGATTTATGGACTGAATTAGGTGAAATCATTGTGGTTGAGGGTTGAGGTGGTTTAGCCTCTAGATGCCCTAGTTGGTTTTGTTTCGGTTTATCCCATGAGATCCCACATCCATGCTTGGAATATGGCACGAGGGTGATTTGTTGAAAGAGATATTTGGTTCATTAAAATATATGGTCGAGTGGTGCATGGAATTCCTTGAATTGGTTTGCATTTTCATATGTTATTATGTGTTGATTCTTATTGATATTAATGAGCACAAGTCCTAATTTTATGTATGATTTTATGATTGGTTTTTCATGGCTCTAATATGGTGAAATGTTGGTTACATGCATGATATATTTCTCATAATATTGTGTGCTCTAGTTATGGATCAATTCCATGGTTTGATCGGCTCTTAGTTATCTTTTTTGAGTGAATGAGCCAATGCATGATATTGCAACTAGTAATAGAGGGAAACAAGCCTTCTTGATGATTCTATGATGAAACTAATGAATTCATGCATTCATGACCTACAAGTACCTTGTCTACGAAGTGTTTTCCTAAATTATTTTCATGCATTTGATAAGTCTAAGCAAGAATAAGGCCAAGAATAGTAAATAAAGACTGCTACAACTTAATGATGGAGTTCTGAAGAATTTGGGTAGTTGGCCTAGAGCTATCCCTACAAATCCAGATCAGGGCTTCTAGTTGGAGTCCCTTAACTAAGAAATTTTAGTTGTATTTTCACAGAGGATGGCCTATGAATGTGGATGGAGCCTTCTATCCACATAGATAGCTTGGAATGCGTTCAACTTGCCTATGATGTGAGTAAAAAGGGTAGTTTCAGTCTAAGAAAAGTTGATTAGTAGACTTTGCTTGACATTTGGGTGATATGGTTTTCCTGGAAGTTGCAATTAAGATTAAAGGTAGTAGGCTTCACTTCCATAACTAGAAATTGAATTTTGGGTGATGCATAGTAACTCTCGGCTCATGTTTACCTTGGAAAACTTGTAAAAGTGGGTAAATGTGGGATGGGGTGTTACAACAGGCATGATTGAATGGAATTAGATGCACATTGGATTCTTTTAGGAAGGAATGGGATAGGGACTATTCGATGAAGGATCAAGGAGAGCAAGGATATTAGCATTGGAAGATGGATTCTTGCAAAAAACCAGGAAGAGGGAAAACTAGTAAGGTCAAATTTGGTGTGGCAACAACACTAGGAAAATTGCAAAGGAACCATAGAAAGTGAATGAATCAAGAAAATTTTCATGCCCATTTAATTACTAAGCAAGCAAATTGTGTGTATATATATATATATATATAATGTAATTTTAAGTGAAACACACTATACATATCACAATGATTTATGTTGGCACTCATAATGTTTTGCACTGTTTTCAATATCAGAACACTGAGGATGATGTTCCTCTAGGGGAGGTGTTATGAAACCAACTCACAAAAATATATAAAAGATAGATCAACACCTTAGAAATAAGCCTCTTCGAGGGGGAAACCTCCTTTACATTACACAAATGAAAAATCCTTAGATGATTCAAATGACAAAACCTCCTTTCTATATATAGGAGTCTAAGGGGTCACAATATAACCAAAGATGACCTAACAATAATAATATGAAGGTACAATAATAACAATATGGGGACAATAGGGGAAAAATAATAATAATAAAGGATACAATGACAATAGTAATGGGGGAATCACTAGTATTATAGGGTCCTAACATGCCCCTCTCCTTCAAAAAAGTGTTGTCCTCAACGCTTGAGTAGTTATGGATGCTTCTTTATAAAATTCCCATCCTCCCATGTGGAATCTTCAACGGGTAAGTTCTTCCACTAAATGAGATACTCTAAAATTGATTGATTTCATAGCTATCGAGTTCTTGTTTCTTTGACTGCTTCAGGTTCCAATATGATTTTTCCTTGCTCATCAAGTTCTGGCAACATTGTTTGAACTGGAAGCTTGTCACCTATAACCTTTTTAAAGAATGAAACATGGAAAACTAGGTGCACTCGGGAAGCTGCAGGAAGCTCCTACTTGTATGCCATAGTACCTATCTTTTGCAACACCTTGTACAAACCTACTTTGGTGATAATTTATTATCCTTCTTAGCTTGCTTGAGGGACATTTTTTTATGTGGTTGTAGCCATAGGAATACCCAATCACCTACATCAAAACTTCTTTCGCTGTGATGTTGATCTACCTATTGTTTCATTCTATTCTACGCCAAGGTGAGGTTATCCATTAAGAGTTGGAGAACTTGTTGCTAATGCTCGATGTGATCTTCCACTGCTTGAACCATAGAATTTTCTCTTAAATATGATGTGATGGATGGTAGATGATATCCATAAAGTGCCATAAATGGGGTCATTTTTGTTGCATTATGGAAGGAAGTGTTATACCACCATTCAGCGAGAGGCAACCATTTGACCCATTGTGTATGTTTATTAGATACAAAGCAATGAAGATATCCTTCTAAACATTTGTTCACTGTCTCAGTTTTCCCATCAGATTGAGGATGATAAGATGAGCTATGAGCTAACTGAGTACCAAGACAAGAAAATAATTTTGTCCAAAAATTTCCAGTGAAAATGGGATCTCTGTCACTTACAATAATCTTTGGGTTTCCATGTAGCTTTTGAATTGTTTCCATAAAAGTAGTAGAAATTGTACTGGATTTAAATGGATGTGATAATGCACAAAAGTGTGCATACTTGGTAAGTCTGTCAAATACCACCATGATGACACTCTTTCCCTCAGACTTGGCTAAACCTGTGATAAAATCCATTGAAACCTCCTCCCAATGTTGGCTAGGAATGGAAAAAGGTTGTAATAGACCCGAGATATTAATTGTTTCAACTTTATTTTGTTGGAAAACCAAACATCTCGCCGCAAACTTTTGAATATCTGATTTAAGACCATCCCAAAAAAATTCCTTCTTAACCCTGTGGTAAGTTTTTAAAAATCCTGGGTGCCCTCCTAAGGGAGAAGTGTGCAATTCCATAAGAATCGTTTGTTTGAGTTGGGAATTCTTATAGAGGTATAAGCGATCTTTGTACCATAGCGAATCATTTTTCCAGCTAAATGTATCAGATGTACTAGAATCTTGTTGTAACTTTCGAATAAGTGCCCACACTTCTTCATCATTCTTCCATTCCTCCCTTGCTTCGTTTATCCAATCTAGTTGGATAAGAGAAAAGGTGCACAATAATGCTTCCACATCCTCATCCTTTCTTGAGAGTGCATCTGCCACCACATTTTGCTTCCCTTTGTTGTAGATGATTTCAAAGTCATAACCCAACATCTTTGTGACCCACTTTTGTTGCTCTTCAGAGGATAATCTTTGTTCTAAAAAGTATTTAAGGCTATCATGATCCGTTTTTACCTTGAAGTGTCGTCCCATTAGATAGGGTCACCATTTCTTAAGTGCATGGAGTATTGCCAACATTTCCTTCTCATAAATATCTTTGCTTAAAAACTTTCCTTTGATTGGACGACTTTCAAAAGCAATGGGTCTTTCATATTGCATTAGAACAACACCAATTCCATTTCCTCAGGCATCACATTCCACAATAAAGGTTTTGTGAAGTCCAGTGTAGCTAAGACTGGTGCTTGGCACATTGCCTCTTTAAGATGTTCAAAGCCCTTCGTTGCTTCTGGAGTCCATGAAAATGCATCTTTCTTCAATAATGTTGTTAGAGGTGTTGTTATTCTCCCCAAATTCTTAACAAACTTGCGATATTACCTTGTCAATCCGAGAAATCCTCGTAGATTCTTTATGGATGTGGGAATTTTCCACCTTAGTGGTTTTAATTTTTCTAGGGTCTACCTTAACACCTTCATGAGATACAATATGACCCAGATATTCCACCTCTTGTATTCCAAAGAAACATTTGGATCTTTTGGCATATAATTGTTTCTCCTCCAATAGTTGTAGCACCCTGTCAAACATGTTTAACATGATCCTTCCAAGACTTGCTGTAGATTAGTATATCATCAAAAAATACTAACACAAATTTTCTAAGGAATGGTTTTGAAAATTGAATTCATCAAACCTTGAAATGTTGAAGGTGAATTGGTAAGGCCAAAAGGCATGACCAAAAATTCATAATGACCCTCATGAGTTCTAAATTCTGTTTTTGGAATGTCCTCAATCTTCATTCTGATTTGATGATATCCTGAATGAAGATCCAACTTGGTGAAGTAAATTGATCCATGCAATTCATCCAGTAATTCGTCAATGGCAGGAATGGGAAACTTATCTTTAATAGTGAGCTTGTTGAGCTCCCTATAATCCGGACACATGCGCCATGATCCATCCTTCTTGTGCACCAATACTACTGGAGCAGAGAAAGAACTTTGACTTCGTTGAATTATACCAGCCTCTAGCATTTCTGCAACCATACGTTCAATTTCACTCTTTTGGACATAGGGATATCTGTACGGCCTGATGTTTGGAGGAACACTTCCTGGAATCAGATGAATAGTATGATCATGATCACGCATAGGTGGGAGACCTTTGGGAGTCTCAAATACCTTGGAATGATTGTCCAGGACTTTTTGGAGATATGGATAAATAGATGATTCCGATGTGGAAACATCTAGCGAACATAATTGTGCAATTACACCTCTTTGCTCCTTTTTTAGAAGCTTTGTCATACCATTAGAGCTGATTATATTTCCCGGTTTCGCTGCAATACCCCTTAATACAACTTCCTTTCCTTCCATAGAAAATTTTATGAAAAGTTCTTGAAAATAAAAAGCTATTGTACCCAAGGATTGTAGCCATTGGACTCCTAATACAACATCAGCACCTCCCATTGGAATGCAAAGCATTGGGCTAGTCAATACATATTCTCCCATGGATAGCTTGATATTATGGCACTTTCCAGAGCAATTTATTGGTCCTCCATTTGCAACCATCACTTGACACTCTGGTGATGGATATAAGAATCAATTCAATTCTTTTGCTACCTTAAAGTGAATAAAATTGTGAGTACTTACTGAATCAATCAACACTATTACCATTTTCTTCTTGATTTGTCCTTCTATCTTGATGGTTTG
Source organism: Pinus taeda (assembly GCA_000404065.3). Classification (NCBI taxonomy): domain Eukaryota; kingdom Viridiplantae; phylum Streptophyta; class Pinopsida; order Pinales; family Pinaceae; genus Pinus; species Pinus taeda. Next base: position 16,148 of record APFE030313758.1, on the reverse strand, counting down.
AGGAGTGGTAATTCTTGCCAATGCATTACAAGATATGGTCGGATTCATTTGTTCTTCATCTAGGCTTTGTTCCTGTAGTATATCCTCTTCTTTTGACCTTTCTTGCTCCTTTTCTTCTTCCTCTTCACAATCTATGTAGAATAATTTCTTCTCAGCACACTTATGACCTTTAGTGTATTTGCTATCACAACTGTAACAAAGCCTTTTTGCTCTTTTTTCTTCCAATTTTTTTCGTGTAAACCTTGTGTGTTGTGGAAGGCTAGGAGAAAAAAGACTTCCATATTTGTAGTTCTGAGTGGTAGGATTCCTTGTTTCCATAATTCCTCTTTCAATTTTTCTTGCCAACCTGAATGCCTTCTCCAATTAATCAGGTTCCCAAAGACGAACCTCATGGTGAATGTTATCCTTTAAATTCCATATGAAGACATCAATCATTTGCTTCTTTGGAATATCATTTACCCTTATATTCAATTTTTGAAAGTCCTTAATGTGCTCTTCAATTGAACCATTTTGTTTGAGATTTATCAATTGGCTAAAGAAGGTGTTTCTCTTTGTATCCTCATAATGTGTTATCATTTCCTCCATGAAAATTGACCACGTGACAAGTGGTTTACGAGAACAAAACCCTTCATAGGATAAAAATTGATTTGGTTCTAAATATAAAGATGTAATATGTACCTTTTGTAATAGTTTCACCTCATGTAGATCAAAATATTTCTCCATATGTAGTATCCAATTTAACAGATCCTTGCCATCAAACTTCCTCATATTGCCTTTTCTTGATTTTAGGAGCTTGATATTGAAATGTCTATAACTCTGTAATTTCATATCTCCAAGTTCTAAAATTGTGTCTTGCAGTATCCCTTTGAGTCCTCTTTCTCACCCCACATGTCTGATCAAGATTGGATTCTGCAAGGAAGAGTTAGGTCAAATCTCCCACGATGACCTTATTATAGACTATTTCAGTAGAGAGGACTTGTACGAAGTTCCACGTGTCACTCTTTCAATCTTAGGACTTAAAACCAATACATATAAAACTATAGTTTGTCGTGTTTCTCTGACTTCTTACAAAATTACAATCTGATGCTCAAAGAGAAAGTTATGATGATTTTCCCAAGGTCACATATTTGGGATGTAATTCGGGAGCCTGCAGAGACCCTAAATGTCTTGGACTATATCTCTGAAAATACAACAAAAAAATTTCTGAAATTTTGGCCCAAGCTTCACCAAGTTTTCAGTTCAAATGGGTTTTGATTTCAGAGTCCAAAAATTTGTAGAAAAACAATTAAGCAAAAATGCCATGATGAGCTTGCAAAAACCCTAACCTCTTGAGATCATATCTCCGCAAATATAACAGTACAAGATCTAAAATTCGGACCCGAGCTTCAGTGACATTTCATCTCAAATGGGTTTTTGTTTTATCGTCTAAAGTATCGCAGAAAAAATGTATAGTGAAAATGCCACGATGACCTATTTGGAGCAGCGAAACCCTAGAATCCAAAGCTCTGATATCAAATGTTATGAAACCAACTCACAAAAAGATAGAAAAGAAAGATCAACACCTTATAAATTAGACTCTTTGAGGGGGAAACCTCTTTTACATTACACAAATCAACAATTATTGGATGATACAAATGACAAGGCCTCCTTTCTATATATAGGAGTCTAAGGTGTCATAATGTAATCAGATCCGACATAACAATAATAATGGAAGGGCACAACAATAACAATAGTGGGCTTCTATGGGGCACAATAATAAAAATATGGGGACTACATGGGAACAATAATATAATAAGGGGGTTTCACTAATAACAATAAGGGGTTACACTAGTACTTAGTATGTGTCGCATATGGTTTCATGTCTAGAACTCATCTTTCTCACCCCTTGACCAATCATCGAGACTTAGAAAAAATTTGGTTCCAAAAAGATCCCATTAAGGCCAAGATCACATGAGCACACTCTAAAGCCTTCATGGGAGATCCTTCATTGTTCAGAAGTGTGCCCTACACCCTCTTTAGAGTTGGGCACACTCCAAAATCACGAATCCCCTTCCTTTTTCTAAATTGCACCCTCCAAAATGACTAAGTCTTCCTTGAGCACACTCCTTCAACTAGAAGAAGTGTAACCTCCTTGAGTGCACTAGCACACCCCGAAGATCTAAAGTTGAATCATTCAGCCTTCCTCAATGTGCCATGCAGCCTCCTAAGCTGCTTGAGCACATCAATTCTCTTAATGCACCAAGCCCTAGCCTATAAAACCTAGTGTGGATCTAGAAACATCATTTTGGGTTGATGGAGAGGATAATGTAGAGGAATAAGTAGCCAATCAAGTCCTTAGTATTGATTAGTATCTCACCATCTGAGAGAAAAGAAAGGATGAAGAAATCAATGATTTCATAGATTCCTCCTCCTCTTCAGTTAAGTTTCATACTATTAACCACATCATGAAACCTAAAGTGCGGGCTTCTTTGGCCTCAACAAGTAATTCACCTATAGAGCATGAGTCCACAACCAAAGAAGACCAAGGGTCAACTTTGGAAAAAATAATTTCAACTTTGGTCAATATGGTCGATGTTCGAGGGACCTTCACGCTAATCATATGCACATTCTCTTCTCCCTCTATCTATTTGGGGTCCTTTTCTCATCTGTAGTGTCCTAATTTTCTTCTTCCTTGACACCTTGCCTGAAGGAGTGATTGACCAAGCTTTCCTGCCATGGTTGTGGGTGTCAGTTCATCCTTGTTCTCCAAGCCCATATACATCATTAAATTTTAAGCATGGCCTTCGTCTTTTCCTTGGAAATGGTCCATACAGACCCTTTAATGCTTGGATGTTTGTTTTATTCTATCCTTCCTTCAACAGTGGCTCCACATGCATGATTTAATGCATGTTCTTCTAACTACGCTACTTTATGGAGTTTTTAAATTACAAGGCACCCAAGCTAATTTAATTGCAAGCTTTGTTCACCAAAAGAAAAGAGCTCCCCCCTTCACCTCCATGAGATTTGAATATGTGGCCCTCTGATCCCATTCATCTTATTTAATATAGTATAAGTTAAATGGTTCAGTATTCATAACAATGTTTACTAGAGAGGTTAACAAGAGGGGTTGTCATAGAGGCTAAATCGTCACTTGCTTTTTGAGTTTTTGGGAGGTTTGGATTTATGGATTCAGAGTTATTCGATTATGGAGTTGAAAATTTGGATCATGTACAGATATTTCACATGTAGTCTAACTTTACACCTTGGCCCTTTTTCCATATCCATGTAAGGATATTGGGAAAAGTGGAGACTCTAAGTTTGATTGGGAAAAGGAAATTAATACTCCCATTTAATTTTGTAAGATAGTGATAAGGGTGGTGCGTATAGATTATTTTCTTTGAACATGCCAACCAATGCAGGTTTTCCCTTCGCTTATAGTGAATTCTCCTCCAAACTTCTTGGCACAAGGAATTTCTCCTCCTAGAAACAATATGTAGGTTATCAATGTAGAAGTTCAAACAAGGGATCTAATTCCAACCAAGAATAAGGATATTAGGGTTAAAAGGGACAAAGTTAAAATGGTGGTGGAGAAATATTTAAGTGTTGGGAATATCTCTGAGGAACTAGAAAAAGTTGTAGTGGTAACTTGGTTTGATCAAAACCCTTAAAAGGATGGCTTGCAGAAAAATGGGTCAATTTTCTAGGGTATTCCCATATTTCCATATTCTAACCAAAGGTTGGTTGTGTTTTTTTCATTCCTTTTCATAGGTAGAATTGATTTTGGTAAAAAGTGGAGCTAGGTCCCACTGGGTTTTTTTTATTCAAGATCAGTTTAATGCTTTTGAACATCTAAGGTACCCAATACCAATGCATAAAGTTTGGGCTATATTGTTGGCATTACCTATGGCTTATTAGCACAAGGAACTTTTGGAGGCATTGGGGAATAAAATAGGTTGATTCAAATTGAGCTTGAGCCAAACTAGGACACCAAGGAGGAGACTGAGGTGGGCACTGTGGAGCGATAAAAAGGTGTCTTTTTAACTCCTCATTACCTCACATTAATTTTCAACCCAGGGACGACTTTTTGTTTCAAGAGTGTACTCAGTCTGCGGCTTTTTACTCAAGAGTAATGCTTTGCAGTATAGTGCGTAAAACCCAAAAGTAAATGAATGCTTGAAAGAAAATCTACTTACATCAAAATACCTTGAAGCCTAAATCATTCATTCGGAAAAATAAGCAATGTATCAGTCAAGGGTCCAGTAACAATAACTCGTCCCTTTGGAAACTAATGTAACCAAAAGTAATCAAGGAACAGATCATCAATCTGGGGACTAGACAGCAAATTCCAATGCCCACTACAGTTTTAGATTGTCCTGCACATCAAAGAAAATATAATGCGAATAACAGAAAATGGAATAGAAAATATGAAATGGAACAGCAACTAAGAAATGGAACAACAAATCAATAACTGTAATGGCAATTAAGTTTAAGAAACATCAACGCCTGAGTCTACAAAATCAAATGCAGTCAATCATATCCTACGGAAATCAAATGGCAATCCTTCACTCTCAAGGACAGATTGAACAACACACAAAAATGGAACAGCACTGATTAATGATGAATTATGGAACAACGCTTGAAAACCATATATACACACGGCACACCTTAATGGTAATCTGAGTCTAATGCCGCAAGTATTAATCCTGGTTAGAAAGGGTAACGATTACAATTCATAATTAAACCACAATGTCAATTGAATAGCAATTGTATGAAGTATAAACCATAGACAAATACAGTAATACCAGCTTAAGAAGGCTACAGCTTGATTACTCTGCAATTAAACAACAATAGCGTTATGTAGAGAACAGCAATGTTACATTAATGACTTTAAAGGAATAGCAATGCGTTAGAATGCACATTACGACTTTCTTGTTGCAGAGAATGATATATGAAGTATAACAGAGCTGCAATATAAGATAAAAAAACACATCAGATTACCGATTCAAGCTGATAATACAAACCATGCATAAACTACCAATATAATATACAGCAGCAGCAGCAGCGTACTCCACCAGAGGCTGGGCCCTTAGCCGCCAGCAGATGCTACTGGGTTACTTCAGATGAACAATATGAATAACAACTCCCCAATCATGTATTAATCATTAAATGGTGAAATCATTACAACAGCTGAAGCTTCGAGACTTACAACATGAAACAATCCTTTCTTCCTCCTATCCTATCATGAATTCTTAATTCTAAATCTCTAATTCTAAATCCTCAATTCTTCATTCTCTTAGCCATCTCCCATCTCTGATCTCTGTTTTCATTTAAATAGAGAGAGATCAGAGAGAAGTTACAATAGAGATAACTACAACATGATTTCTATTACAAAATTGGATTGTTTCCAACCAATTGATAAACAAGAAGATATATTTCCATCCATCTCCCAACAAGAGCAAGACTAATTTGGCTTTGCAGCTGAGATTTGGAGGATGGCCGCAACAATAAATCTAAGAAAATCATGCTCAAATAACCATGCGTTTCTCTCAGTACAAGTTGAATCTGGGCAAACCGTTCTTTAAAAAAAGTTAGTTGGGTCCGTTCTGGACAAAACCCATGTTCCGGATTTTCCATATTCTTCTTCATTTGCTCAACATTGCAACAACAAAATTTTCACTTCTTATTCCAGCGAATTTCTGAGTTGGCGCATTTAATGGTCAAATCTTCAATCTAGAAATTATCTTGGAGGTTAAAAATGGTAAATAATGTTACAACTAATTTATTGAAATTATCATTGATAAAATCATTCATAATCATCAATTTATTAGAAATAAAGGATAATAAATAATATTAATTCATAAGAGCATAAATCATTATAAAATAGAATTATATGATAAACCGTGATTAATAACATGATAAAGAAAAGTAAAAATGGATTAAATAAGTGTTAAAAAGGTGGTCGTATTCATGGCCCAACACATGCCCACACCGAATATATTGCATGTCCTCATGCAAAAAAAACTGAATATGTTGCATGTCCTCATGCAATCCAAAGACAAAACCTATGTGTTAACCAAGCAAAAAATAAAAAAATTGTTCATCTCAGCTCATAGAATAAATAGATTCTTCCTCACTTAATGAATATTCAATTTTAGCAATCTTGATGAAGGAATAACAATGAAGTTGTAGCAAAATATGATATAAATGACAACAACCTTCATTAACCATTTTCCCAAAAACTACAAACCAGCTTTTGTTGAAATGTGGCAAGTAAATTTATAATATATGAATGCCTTTGTGATCCAAAAATCAGATCGTTTTGATGCATGGATCATGAGATATAAACAAAATGGCTGTAGGTGAGAGTGCATGATTTCCGAAATTTCATGACCCAATTTATCTTGAAATTATCTGAGTATGTGTATTTTAATAATATGTCTGTGTTTTCCAAAGATCACAAGAATTGAGTTTATAGTTTTTAAAAATATTATGGAAATCAATTTCTGCACTGAAATTGTATGCCTTGAATGAGAAAGAAAGTAGAAAACATCCATCATGCGTAGCAATTCCTCCCCCTCTCTGAAGAATTAGCATGCCGTCATGCAATGCTAGAAAAGAAATAGAGGTGGTTGCTACTAGCTGTTGAATGTTATGCTTGGTGTAAAACAACATGGAATAAGGGAGGTGTTGAGAATGAATAAGGATAGCAATGGATGATAAAGAATATGAATAACATAGTTATAAGAAAGAAATGAATGAAAGAAACACTCCCCTAAATGGAAAGATAATATGCCGCTGAAAAATGGGAAGTGGTAAAGATGTGGAATGAATGATGATAAATAAGGCTCAAAATGGATTTTCATGAAATTCTCCTAAATTCGTAATAAATCAGAAAATTATGCTATTTTACCTCAAGTTTTACCTCCAAAAGAAAAATGTGGAATGACATATATGGACTGGCATTTGTTGAATTTGATGTAGGCAGAATTGATGCTGAAAGTGATGCAAAAAGTGGAATCCAGGCAAGCACATCATGTCTGAAGAATTGTTCACGTTCGCGAGTTGCTCGAGCCTTTGCTGTTAGTTGCAATAGTGTGGTCATGCTGCGAATAGAGATCTGCCCCATACTTTTTGTTCTCCTGTAAACAAAGCACCATTTTTCATATAATGTTCTTGAATCCATAGTGTGAGTTTTGAATAGCAACAGATAAAATGCATGCAAAAATTTCAATCGGAAAAACTTTTGTATACATGCAATACTAATATTCTATCAAATCAACAAGTTATTGCAGAGTGCAGTAATCATATCGCATGCTATCCCATAATCAATACATTCCCCCTCCAATTGGAAAAGAGATTCCATGACCATAAAGCATATGAAAGATGATGTGCTGATGGCAAGGCAAGGGAATGAACAATACAGCATTAGAGTACACAGATCAATGATAGGACGGTGAGAGTTATGGTTATAATGAGAGCAGAGTGTATAAAGATAGTTATGAATAAAAGATAGGACACTTTGGATTGATAATAAGTTATGAAAAAAAGAGAAAAAGAACAACAATATGCCAAAAAGATGCTTTGTTGATGGTATTCTAACTGAAAATGATGCGATTGATCATAAAACAATTTCTCATGCATAAAGGTTCAAAACGGGGAAAAAAAATTAAGGAAATAACTTCTCTGATAAAAAGAAAAAATAAGAAAATGGTATAATACTAATAATTGACGATAAGATATAACTTTAATACCATAAGCAAAGCCTTTGCTGCCAGCAGGCGTCCATAGTCTCAGCAGGCTTGCTTTTTAACCCATATGATCCAGGATCCTCAATTTATAAATGGAGAGTTCCAATGTTGTTCTACAGAAGAGATTAGTGTGCTGGCATGGTAACCAAATAACCACACTGCCATTCACTGGGATGTAGCAAAAGTGATCAGTCCAGCTCATGATGAGACCTCCTGTTCCAAGCATAATTTGGCTATCCAATGGATCATAACCTTGGTGTGGTGGCCATAATGGGAATGTCACTTTGTTACAGCCTTATGAACATGGTAGGCTGGCTCGTAATGAGACCCCCTATCCTCCATCTGCGAACAAAATTTTATTGTTATTACACATTTTTATGATAAAAAGAGGCAGGCTTAGTACTCCTTAAGAGTAGGGATGGTGGAAGAAGTTGAACGTGTCGATAGAAAAAAGTATACTCATAATCTCATTTATTACAGATAGAGAAGATTATAACTAGGAAGGGTGGAACCAGCATGGTATTAAGATGATCAATCAATATTATGTTCAACAAAAAACTCGCTTCAATAAAGTAGTATATAAATAATTGTGTCTTTTTTTAAAAGAATCTATCATTAAGGAGTTGTTCTGTTAAAGATCATAACGTGAATGATAATAACTTGCTTCAAAAGAATCCATAATTCTTGTCCTCATAAAGTAGTGTACTTCATGCCATGAAAGAGAATCAGGAAAATGTGGTTGAGATGAACTAGGAATAATCCCACAAGAGAAAGGAAGGGTTGCTCTCAAAAATACTCCCAAAGTGTTGCTTTTTTGAAGGAACAACAAAAACACTCAAAAAGAAAGTGGTGTTCTGCGTAGGGAACAACAAAGAAAATGCATACAAAAAAAAGCAAAAATACACACAAAAAAGTGTGAAAATGCAAATGTTGTTCCTTTGGAAAAAGGAACAGCAAAAACTAAAAATGTCATTCCTTTAGAAAAGGAACAACAAAAATGCAAGTGTCGTTCCTTCGGAAAAGGAACAGTAAAAATCAAAAGTGTCGTTCATTTGGAAAAGGAACAACAAAAACGCAAGTGCCATTCCTTTGGAAAAGGAACAACAAAAATGAAAAGTGTCGAAGTGTTATTCTTTTCGAAAAGGAACAACAAAATGTGAAAGTGCATAAGTGTTGTTCCATTCGAAAAGGAACAACAAAACGTGAAAGTGCAGAAGTGTTGTTCCATTCAGAAAGGAATAGCAAAACGTGAAAGTGCATAAGTGTTGTTCCATTAGAAAAGGAACAGCAAAACATGAAAGTGCAGAAGTGTTGTTCCATTTTGAAAAGGAACAGCAGAACGTGAAAGTATAGAAGTGTTGTTCTATTCGAAAAGGAACAGCAAAACATGAAAGTGCAAAAGTGTTGTTCCATTCGAAAAGGAACAACAAAACGTGAAAGTGTAGAAGTGTTATTCCATTCGAAAAGGAACAACAAAATGTGAAAGTGTAGAAGTGTTGTTCCATTTCGAAAAGGAACAACAAAACATGAAAGTGCAGAAGTGTTGTTCCATTTCGAAAAGGAACCACAAAACATGTGCCAAAATGTGGAGCGATAAAAATGTGTCTTTTTAACTCCTAATTACCTCACATTATTTGTCAACCTAGGGACAAATTTTTGTTTCAAGAGTGTACTCAGTCTAAGGCGGCTATTTACTCAAGAGTAATGCTTTGCAGTATAGTGCTTAAAACCCAAAAGTAAATGAATTCTTGAAAGAAAATCTACTTACAGTGAAATACCTTGAAGCCTAAATCATTCATTCAGAAAAATAAGCAATGTATCAGTCAAGGGTCTAGCAACAATAACTCATCCCTTTGGAAACTTATGTAACCAAAAGTAATCAAGGAACAGATCATCAATCTGGGGACTAGACAGCAAATTCCAATGCCCACTACAATTTTAGATCATCCTGCACACCAAAGCAAAGATAATGCGAATAACAGAAAATGGAACAGCAAATATGAAATGGAACAGCAACTAAGAAATGGAACAACAAATCGAGAACTGTAATGGCAATTAAGTTTAAGAAACATCAACGCCTTAGTCTACAAAATCAAACGCAGTCAATCATATCCTACGGAAATCAAATGGAAATCCTTCACTCAAGGACGGATTGAACAACACACAAAAATGGAATAGCACTGATTAATGATGAATTATAGAATAGCACTTGAAAACCATATATACACACGGCACACCTTAATGGTAATCTGAGTCTGATGCCTTAAGTATTAATCTTGGTTAGAAAGGGTAACGATTACAATTCATAATGAAACCACAATGTCAATTGAACAGCAATCGTATGAAGTATAAACCATAGAAAAATACAGTAATACCAGCTTAAGAAGGCTACAACTTTATTACTCTTCAATTAAACAGCAATAGAGTTATGTAGAGAACAACAATGTTACATTAACAACTTTAAAGGAATAGCAATACATTAGAATGCACATTACGACTTTCTTGTTACAGAGAAGGATATATGAAGTATAACAAAGCTGCAACATAAGATAAAAAAACACATCAGATTACCGATTCAAGCTGATAATACAAACCATGCATAAACTACCAATATATTATATAGCAGCAGCAGCAGCATAGTCCACTAGAGTCCGGGCCCTTAGCCGCCAACGGATGTTGTTGGGTTACTTCAGATGAACAAAATGAACAACAACTCCCCAATCATGTATTAATCATTAAATGGTGAAATCATTACAACAGTTGAAGCTTTGAGACTTACAGCATGAAACAATCCTTTCTTCCTCCTATCCTATCATGAATTCTTAATTCTAAATCCTCAATTCTCCATTCTCTTAGCCATCTCCCATCTTCGATCTTTGTTTTCATTTAAATAGAGAGAGATCAGAGAGAAGTTACAATAGAGTTAACTACAACATGATTTCTATTACAAAATTGGATTGTTTCCAACCAATTGATAAACAAGAAGATATATTTCCATCCATCTCTCAACAAGAGCAAGACGAATTTGGCTTTGTAGCTGAGATTTGGAGGATGGCTGCAACAACAAATCTGAGAAAATCATGCTCAAAGAACCCTATGTTTCTCTCAGTGAAAATCAAATTTGGGCAAACCGTTCTTTCGTAAAGTTAATTGGGTCCGTTTTGGACAAAACCCATGTTTCAGATTTTCCATATTCTTCTTCATTTGCTCAGCATTACAACCACAAAATTGTCACTTCTTATTCCAGCAAATTTCTGAGTTGGCACATTTAATGGTCAAATCATCAATCTAGAAATTGTTGGCACATTTAATGGTCAAATCATCAATCTAGAAATTATATTGGAGGTTAAAAATGGTAAATAATGTTACAATTAATTTATTGAAACTATCATTGATAAAATCATTCATAATCATAAATTTATTAGAAATAAAGGAGAATAAATAATATTAATTCATAAGAGCATAAATCATTATAAAATAGAATTATATGATAAACCGTGATTAATAACATGATAAAGAAAAGTAAAAATGGATGAAATAAGTGTTAAAAAGGTGGTCGTATTCACGGCCCAACAAGCACAACTCCATGTGGAGATGTATTTTCATAAGGGGTTACACAAGAAGATAAAAATTCAATTCAGTAATATATCATGGACTCAAAATATAGATTACAAGAAACAACACTTTTGGTGTTTTGGATGTCATGAGTATTAGAAAATAAAAAAGGCGGAAATATTTTATTATATTGATAGTTACTTGTGATTATATTTGAATTCTTATTATCTTATTTTATCTTCTTATCAACAAGCAACTACCAAATACATATGTACATGAAGATCAACACAATAGAGACAGAAGATATAGGCTCTCAACCAAGGCTAAAACCCCTCTTCTAGGGGAAAACCCAAAAAAGTTTCTTCTCTTTCTTTAGAACAAAATCAAATGAGATAATGAAGATCTTTGACCAGACCAAAATACCTCCTCGAATCGACCAAGTCAGCCTCCCAAAATGATTAGACGAACCTTAATAGTCAACTTTAGTCAAACTGCTTTAATCATGTAACAACTCATATTTTTGGCCTTCCAACTTCAAAATTTCAGCCCTAGTACAGACCTGCAACTTTGGCCCTCTTGTAGCAACCCACAAACTCACATGTGTGGCAAAAAAGAGATAATTTTGGCTTCTTTTTGCTTGACAAGTGTCCCCTTCGCTAGGGTTTTCTCCTTCTTTGATAGGGTTTTCTAATTCCTTTCTAAGTAATTTGCTCTTCTTTCTTCCTCCTACAACTGAAGATCAAAATTGCTATCTTGGATGTCCAAATAGTTTGAGTAGCACTACTATTTATATTCCTTCTATGTGGCCGAATTCTCCTAATGAGATCAACTTGAATGGAGGACAAGCAGACTTGGTGGAGGCGGCATAAAATACATTTTTTACATAACAAAAAAAAAAAAAAAAAAAAAAAAACTTCTTTTGTACAATGAGCCCAATAAGGGTCTAGGACAAGATAACATGGACAATGACTCAAGACATAAATCCTAGAATCATACAATGGGTTCTTTGACCTAGAAAAGTAAATGGAGCATGAAACCCAAGCTTATAAATAATTTTTCTTTTATAATAAATTTTCTTTTCTTTTCTTTTTTAAAATAACATTACGTCATGACTTAAATACAATTATGAAGACCGATACTAGTTACTTTTCTCAACGCTCTCTCTTAACGAGGGAGGAATTCATATTTGTTCAACTGGTACAAGGTTGACCTGAATTTGAAATGTTCTTTAAGAAGAGAATAACAATATATGCATTGCTAGGGATACCCTTATTGCCAAGGTATCCTCTCATTAAGGACTAAGGTGTCATTTAGGTAATTTCCACTGTAAGTACCATTAGGCTACAACCTTGGTATCCATCCAACAGGACATAGATACCAACTAAGCCTTCTTTTCTTGACACCAACCCTTAAGGGATCCATGTATCAACACTAAAAACAACGCAAACAATGAAATAGGAACTGATATTGTTACCCGTTTCGTAGAGATAGCAAAAAAGTGACCCTATTTTGAAAAGGGGTGATGGAGAACACACATATTTCTTTTAAAGCATATTTTTTGGAACTTTAAATAACCGATACGATTATCCATTTCGTAGAGGTGGCAAAAAGGTGACCTAATTTTGAAAAATGGTGATGCAGAATACACTTCTTTTTTTTGCAGCGTATTTTTGACACTTTAAATTTTTTTATGTATCAAATACAAAAATTTGTTTTTAAATGTTAGTGGTTTTCATGCTGATTTTGAAACGTGTTGATTCAACATACCTTTTTTTAGAGGACTTTGTTTTCACACTTTAAAATTTACTATGTCTAATTTTTTTTAAAACATTATTACTTAATGAATTTTCAAGTTGTTTTATTTTTCTTTTTTTAAATGTTGATTACTTGAATGATGATGATGATGGTTAACGTCCACCGAGACCAAACATTGGTCTATTGGACCTAAAGAAACAAATTATTTATTTTGATTTAAGATTTTATTCCTATGCTCAAAAAGCTTGGAGAGAAGCCTCCCAAGCTCACTATAATTTTGACATTGTAAAAGGGTATAGATATAAACCATAAAAGGATTTGCAAAAGAAAAACAAAATTTAAAAAAACTATAAAATTAAGTAAGTAAAAATAGAAAATTAACAAAATAAATAAATAAATAAAACTACTAAAATTAAGATTAAAAA
>APFE030313756.1:0-48113 GCA_000404065.3 Pinus taeda | reverse complement strand
AAGGATCCAGAGAAGGAGGTTGGGTTTGATCTAGAGTGCATGAAGGAGACATTCATGGAAGCGAAGAAAGGCTTCGCTGAAGCCTCCACCTCATGAAGTCAGGATAAACTATTTGTAGAGTTTGACCCCTCTGTGCTTTCCAACCTTTTGGAGACTTGTATGAAGTTGTTGCATGATAGCAAGGTCGTGAAAGGGCAACAAGAATTGATAAACAAGTGTGCTAGTAAGGACACTACTCCTGAAGGACACCGCGCAATCAGAAAGATAGGAAAACACAAGACAAGAACATGGTGCAAGATGAGGTTCACTGCGCAAGTAGGAGATTATGAGATGGACTAGGTTATTTTAGATCTCGGGTCGAATGCGAACATTTTGTCTAGACAAACATGGGAAAGGATGGGATACCTATGCTACAATGGTATCTGATTCAATTGAGGATGAAAAACAAACAAAAAATTATACCTATGGGGTGATTGCATGGGGTAACCATAGATATAGAAGGTGCGAGCACACTTGTTGATTTTGAAGTGATAGAGATTGCTGATGACAATAATCCATACTCTATTCTCCTGGGAATTGATTGGGATATTGACATGAATGGGGTAATTAATTTGAAGAAGCAAACAATGTCATTTGAAAGAAAATTGCTTTGCATTGTAGTCCTATTTTACCCTGCAGAAGGACCACGCTATACAGAACCGGTCCGTGACTATGAAAGGCGACGATGATTTCGACCAGATCTATAAGATAATAGTGTAAGACCAAGACTAGGTTAATCCGACACTGATGGATGAATTGCATGGGATCATGAAAGTTCTTGTACTTCAGATTCAGATGAAGATTTGGAACACTGGAAAAATCGGTGGCATGAAGTATCCACATTGCGCTGCAACATGATGACCAAATCGGTGAGCTATGTGTCGTAGGAGGTAAGAAGTTTGCCTTATTATGATGGTTTAACTGATGTGGATAAATTTTTGGATGCTTCTGAAATAGAATTTCCAGAGGATTACCATTTTCAGGTATTGGATTGGGCATTACACGCTACGCCCACTCGGTGGTGGGGTACACACAAAGACAACTTTGATGAGTGGCGTCATTACAAAAAAATGATGATAACACGGTTTGGTCAGCCTAAAGTACAAGTAACTAAGAATTATGATAGGAGGAATGATCCATGGGATCACTTGGATAAATGGACTAAGTAAGCTATATGGAACAAAGCTGCAACCATAATGGGTGCATTTATTCTGTCACACTCTAGACATAATCCCTATGAAGTGGTATTTGGAGACGGAGCTTTTCCATGGCCTGCGAAATGGGATATCTTAAGAGAAGGGTTCATGAGGACATTCATCTTTGAATATGGGTTCGAAAGCATTGATGAGGCACTACAGGAGGTTAAGGCAACAATCTTTAGAATAGCTCGAGATCCTTTGGAATTGATTCAACCATATTGAAGCACCTAGCTATGCCATGCCCTGGAGTGCTATAATGTGACTGTTGAAGGAGAGGATGAGGATCCAAGGAATATTAACATTCCAGAAACATAAGGCCACTATGAGGTAGAGGGACCACAGATAGAGAATCCAGACATCACCAGGCCATTGAAAACTAGGAAAGTAAACATTGGCATGAAGGAAGAGCCGAAGTTTGTGAAGATTGGGGATTACTAGGATGCCGCTACAGTAGATAAAGTTGTTGAGTTGCTCCATGAATATCAAGATTTGTTCCGTACAATTTTTTTCAGACTTGAAAGGCATCATAAGTGATTTGGGAGTGATGAAAATAACTCTGAAATTGGACGCAAAGCCTGTTAAGCAAAGGCCATATCGCCTCAATCCCAAATACAGGGAAAAGGTCTGCTTGGAGTTGGAAAAGATTCTTGAAGTAGGTATTATTGAACCCATGGAGGAGTCTGATTGGGTGAGTCCCATGGTAGTTTAGGTAAATAAGCAAAAGGAAGAAATAAGGTTTTGCGTAGGTCTCAGAAATCTTAACGATGCATGTGTCCATGATCCCTTTCTGACACCATTCAGTGATGAAGTACTGGACAATATGGGAGGACAGGAAGCGTATTCATTCACTGCTGGGTTCTCTGGGTACCATCAGATTAAGATCATGTCAGAATATAGGAGTAAGATAACCTTTGCGACGGAATGGGGTTATTTCCAGTATACAGTAATGCCATTTGGACTCAAGAATGCATCGACAATATTCTCTTGCGTAGTCATCACGACATTCAAGGAGTTCATTCACAAATTTTTGGAGGTCTATTTTGATGACTGGACAACGTTTGGGCTAGTCAAGTGCCATGTCGACAATCTGCACTTAATGTTCGATATGTGCCGAAGGTATCAAATTGCGCTGAACCTGAAAAAGTGTTTGTTTTGTGTCCACTTGGGGATTTTGCTGGGTCATGTGGTATGCAGGAAAGGACTCATGGTGGAACTACCAAGCTCACGTTAATAATCAATTTGGAGGCCCCAAGGATTGTTAAATAGCTGCACGCAATGCTAGGCTATACTGGGTATTACCGAAAATTCATCAAGGCTTATGCTCAGATTACCGTGCCCATGGAAAAGTTTCTAAAGAAGGGTGCTACATTCTATTGGAATGAATAATTTCAACACAGTCTCGATGTCTTGAAGGAAAAAATGGTTACCATGCCAATCCTGGTATTCCCAGATTGGAAGAAGGAATTCCATGTGCACGTTGATGCCTCGTGTATTGCATTGGGAGTAGTACCGACGTAGGTTGGCGAAGGAGAACTGGATCACCTTATAACATTTGCAAGAAGGAAGTTGTCAAAGGCTGAAAATAATTATTCGATGACAGAGCATGAAGGGTTGGCTATGGTGTACATGCTTCAATAATTCATACATTACCTACTGGGCAGACATTTTTACATAAACCATTATGCATTGAAGTATTTAGTCAATAAGCCTGTGTTGGGGGGGAAAATATGTAGATGGATGTTGTTGTTTCAAGAATATGATTTTGAGGTAATTGTGAAGCTAGGAAGGATGAATGCAGGGCTAGACCATATGTCGCACATTGAAATAGGAGAAGAGCCAACTAATTTGGAGGAAGGGCTGCCTAACGCACAACTCTTCGTAGTGCACGTAGTAGATAATCACTTTGTGGATATTATCCACTCCCTGAGTACAGGAACAACTCCAGAGGGATATACCAGTCAACAGAAGAAAGAATTGGTGGTGCGTATGACATATTTTTTCAGTAATTGTAGGCCATTTGTATAAAATGGGATTAGATGAGATACTTCGACGTTATGTGCTTTATTTTGAATGAAACAGTATCCTCGCTGAAGCTCATGGAGGAGTTGCGGGAGTGCATTATGCAGGGAAAACAACAATGTAGAAGATTTAGTGCGATGGGTTGTGGTGGCCGATGCTGCATAAAGACTCTAAAGCATATTGTAAGGCATGTGATGCATGTCAGAGGATGGGCATGCCATCGTGGAGGGATAAGTTGCCTCTGAATCCACAGGTGCTATTGCAATCATTTGAGAAATGGGCAATTGATTTTGTAGGACCAATTCAACCCCCAGGCAAGAAAACTGGTGCATGTTATATCATCATCGCGACAAAGTATTTGACCAGATGGGTAGAGGCATAGCCTGTGAAAGATGGTACAGGGGCAAATTTTTTTTTTTTTGTTTGAATATGTGTTGACTAGGTTTGGTTGCCCAAATTTATTGATGAGTGATCGTGGTACACATTTCCTCAATGAAACAATCAACGCACTAACAAGAGTTCTAGGTTTACCATCATAAGAGTATGCCATATCATCCTCAGGCCAACGAAACGGTTGAGGCTTTTAATAAGATATTGGAGAATTCATTGACGAAGGTTTGCAATGTGCAACAGAATGATTGGGACGTGAGCATACTAGCAGTATTATGGGAATATAAAACTACTTGCAAAAATCTCACAGGTCAGACACCTTTTAGGTTGGTCTATGGCGTGGAAGTTGTAATGCCTATGGAGTATATCGTGCCTAGTCTACACATAGCAACTTTCATAGGAATGGCAGACCGCGTAGCCTTAGAACAATGTCTTACGCAGCTAATGGAGCTCAAAGAAGATATGTTTTTGGCTAGATTCCATCAGTAGGTTCAGAAGGAACGTGAAAAATCTTGGCATGATCGGCACATCAAACTATGCATCGTCAAGGTAAATGACTTAGTTTTATCATATGATTGCAAGTACGATAAGTTTTCGAGAAAGTTTTAGATGCACTGGATGGGGCCATATGTCATCAAAGAGATCACTGATGGTGGCACAATTCAACTTGCAAAGTTGAATGGAGATCAATTTTCAAGAAGGGTAAATGGAAGCCAGTTGAAGCCATACACAAGGGATCCAACCCAATGACTACATGACAACATGACAGTCTTAACACTCCAGGCAGCTGCAAGGAAGCGTGGGACTATAAACTACACTACCTGGTTTGTAGAGCTACGCAACAAAGGGGCTGCGTTAAAAGGGGTAATGTCACAGCATTAGAAGGCATGTGAAGGGAGCTGCGCTCTGAGGGGAGCTACTGTGCAACACAACCAGAAAATGACCATTATAGTGACTGTTCATGATTTGATTTCCAGAAGATGGTTAAAAGGAGTCGGGGGGGTGGTGCGACAATTAAGGCATTTAAGGCTGAAATATTTGGATATTTGCACTATGTTTTCCATTGTTTATGAATCCTCAAGTATTCGAAGATTTGGTTGTTAGTTTTTTGTTTGATAAGTTACCCGAGGATACCCAATGATTTATTCTCAGCACGATGTCGGGACCAAGCGAAACTATAAGTACAGCTGAGGGAGAGGCTCTAGAGGTTGTGAGCATGGAGGCTCCGACTACTGTTCCTACGACGCCAAGGTCACTTACGCTGAAAACTACATCGGTGTGGGAAGTCCCCAAACCTAAGAAAGACAAACAGAAGAGGCCGATGCCGGTGTGCGAGTCACCAAGGAAGCATTCTGCTACCCAAGCCCAGAAGAAAGAAAAACAATTGGCAAAGGATAAGTAGAAAGTGCTAGATTTTGGTGGCGAAGAGGGGCATGAAGACTATATATGGCTGAGGGCGTTTGAGCCTATAAATGTCCCTTAATAATAAATAATAAAAAATAATAAAATAATAAATAATATATATAATAAGAAAATAATAATATATAATTAATATTAAATACAGAAAATTAAATAATAAACAATAAAAAAATGTAAAGTAATAAAATAATAAATAACTAATACTAAAGCTCTAAATAAATATAAATAGAAATACAACAAGAAAGCAATCAAAATCAGTAAAGCTATCAAAAAGTAAAAACAAAAGAAATAAAACATGAAAGCAATAAAGTTGCATGTGGACACATGGAATGTGTGCATGTGGTTCCCCTTCCAATGTTTGCTCTATTTAATAGATGGTGAGGAAGATGAGAGGCATTCCATCATTCCATGATTCCATCATCCATTCTCTTGGGAGAACAGTGTTGTGAGACAAAGGATACCTTGGCAGTAGTACATTGATTGAGGTCTCGGGGGTGGCCAGTTGTAGCAAGATTTTGTGCAATTGAGCCTACGATTGGTGGAGAGTCGTCCCCAAGACTTTGTTGTAGTTAGCAGAAGAATTCAACTAGTGTTCAACTAGCGTTCCCCAGGTAAGTTGTCTCTACTTGTATCTTTTGAAATTTAATGTTAATTAGTTGAAAAATTATGTGTTGATTATAAATCGTATGATTAATCTAATTAATTACATGTTTTTATTTTGGGGTTGTTACTTATGGCATCAGAGCTTAGGCTCAACCCTTAAGGCCTATGGGAATTTTAATGTAAAAAAAAATGATCTAATATCTAAATTTTATATTTTGTGTTCAATCCAACTCTTGAAACCTATAAGCCCTTATATAATTGTATGTTATTTATATTTGTATTTAAGTTGAAAACTACTTTAAGTTTATTATAGTTGAATATAATTGCTTGTGAATTCGGCACTATTTTAACCATTTAATCAATAACAAAATATATAAAGCTCTTCTTGGTCTATCTCTTTCTCCACTTATCAATTATGCTTAAATTTCCAGTTGGGTGATCAATCTCAATCTTAGCATCGATCTCACATCTTTCTTCTTCTTCGTATTGGACTTCATGTTTGTGATATTCTCCAATATGGGCATGTTCTCCCAGTAGACTAACCCTAATTCAGTTAGATAAACCCTCTAGTTCATGCATTTCATTAGTAAGTTTAACCACATGTTCTACTCTGCGCTACTCTATTCTCCTATGCTTAATAGGAAAAAAAAAAAGAAAAAAAGAAAAAAAAGCAAACAAACTTAAACAAACGGAGGTAAATACACTGGATTGAATAATAAGCACGCTCAGTTGATTTATCGCATGACAGAGAAGCGATGGGAGCTAAACTAATATAGAAGGCTATTAATTTAATACGGAAAATTAAGGAGGGTTAACTAAAAGGATAAATTTAATATATAGATGATTAAACTGGGTTAATGGGAACTTAAAAGACTACAAGGCAGAGAGATAGAACCATGTATGTGTATCGAGCACTGTAGTTTAGTTTGGAGTAGGGTTTGATCAACGGCAACAATAGCCAAAATAGAGCAGAGGCTGCATCTCTAGCTCACAAAAAGGGGGTTTTCCAAAAATACATGCCCAAAAATTAATCAAATGTATACTTTCAAAATGCATGTGCACATTAAAAACATCTCAATTTCCCGAGCCATGTTTCATTTATGTTTACATTAGTACTTGGCTCAAGGTTATACACATGAGAACTAAAAGTTAATTCATTCTCACATGTCACGTCTGGGTGTTTATTTGGCATAAATCGAAAACAACAATATAGATCTCAGACAACCATTACAGATCTCATACAGCCATTACAATGGGCTCAGCACATATATGAAGGCCTTAAAGCGTGTTTAGATATTGATAAATCCATTGTAATGGCATCTCTGTGCATATGTGTGTTCAATATGCTCCTTGTTCATTCCGTGCGGTGGTGTTTATTCCACAAATCAATCGAAGACTTGAGTTAATTTCCTTGATATGTTTCTATCATATGTTGATGAAGTAGAAATTGGCCCTTCAAGAAATCCACCATTTCAAAAACACTGCTAAGCAAATTTCGATGGATTTTTAACTCTGACTCAAATCAATTCCTTCCACCGTCTTGTTAACACCCAAATATGACGTTCTTTTGTTCAAATCTATGGTTGTTATGTTCTCCAATTAAATGTAGGTAAATTGTTTTCACAAATTCAATAGGCATTTTCTTTTACAGAATTAAATGAAGTTTGTAAATTATTAGTTTAAGTGTAGATGTGTTTAACACTATATAATTTTATTATATTGAAACTCAAGAGTTTAAATCGCATGTCTGTCATAACTAGATTTCTAATTTTAGGTCGCGTTTCCTTATCCCCACAAACATTTCTTCGTTTGAATTCATTTTTCTCTATGCTGATTAAATTTCAACTGGTCATTCTTGATTTCATCTAGTCATTCTTGATTACATTTCTACAACGTATCAATATCGGCCTCCTATGTCACAACAATAATGAACCAAAAAAAAAAAAAATCGATGTTTCTAGTTAAAGAAATCCTAGGATGGGAGAAAATCGATGTTGCTTGTTAAAGAAATCCTGGGATGGGAATGCACTTCATTTTTAAAATTGATCTTAGGAGATGTTTAAGGATTTTTAACTTGGTTTTT
This sequence comes from Pinus taeda, assembly GCA_000404065.3. NCBI lineage: Eukaryota > Viridiplantae > Streptophyta > Pinopsida > Pinales > Pinaceae > Pinus > Pinus taeda. The sequence goes on along the minus strand of APFE030313756.1, from coordinate 40,361 downwards.
AATTGGATATTCCACGATAAACCCAATATATCCAAACTTTAAAATCAATCATCAAAAAAAAAAAAAAATACAGGTTGATGAATCTGAGATAAAACAAGCTTAATCTCATCCAAATGAACAAATTATATTTAATCAATTAAAGAAAATTCATCTAACATTAGATTGGTTCAAATTACCACTACATTCTTGAGCTTATGGGTGCAAGGGATTCAACATCATTTGATCTCATTGCAGCTCATTAAATTACTCATTAAAACAAACATGGTATGATCTCTCTAAATACAAAAGACAAACAACCTATTTTGGTCGCTTTACAGCTGTTTTATTTTCCTTCTATTTTTAAGACAAGGGAAGCTAAAACTATTTTCAAACTCTGTAAAAATAATTGCAGATGTAGACCCTCTAAAACTACTTTAAACTTTATGATACATCTAAATCATACACTATGATTTCAGTTTAGTTTAATTAACTGTTATGATGTTGAGTATAATGTTACATGAGGTTTCATGATATAATGGTAGGAGGATAATAATGCACATGTGGTTCTTATAGTGATGATGTATCCTTATGATGATGATGATATGCATAGGCATTATGATGTTATGTCGAGGTATATTGACATATTCATTTACTGCGTGATGATAGGTAGTTAATGTTGAATACTCATGATGGATATGATATGCATAATGTGGCATATGAATTATGATGCTATAATATGAGGTTTATTGACATGTGGTTCATTTATTATGTGAAGTCATGATATGTCTTTGATGCAAATATGTTGATGGTATTTCATGAGGTGAAGCATGTGATAGTTGTGTACAAATTTATGACATGCATGTAGTTTGTTATTATTCATAATGTTGCGATTAAAAATGATGACTGTTCTCATGATGACATGCAAAACTTGGCATGTGGATTAATTTCTATGATACTATGATGGTATAACTAATGCATTGGTTGCATGTTCAGGAATGATGATTGACAGGACTCCACAAATGGGTCGAGAGGGCCTGTTTATTTAATGATCTCATGTGAGCCCATATGCACAAGGGAGAATAAGTAACACCATATGGGTTGGGGACAAACTCAATCAACACTACATATGCCAGTGGTTCCTTTGTCTTGTATAGATCTTGAAGGGCTATGGTACCATCTTAAGGAGGCCAAGTGCCTGATGTTCTAGGCTAGGTGCCTGTTATTGGATTGGGATGCCGAAGTCTGGTGGGGGTGTAAGGAATTCGATGCCTAGGTTTGTGCACCTTAGTGAGTTCTGAAGGGAGTGGGCCAACCTTGCGAGATTCCTGAAGTCATTGAGTACCGTACCGGATGCCTGCCTTGGGGTAGATGAGGTCTGAGTCGGGCGCGAGCCTTGGGGCCAACCTTAGACTAGGATACAGACCCGGGAGGCTTATGCCTGGTTCCAAAAGTGGGAAAAAGGACTGAGATTCCTTAAGATTTCCCGGGTGTTGTGAAAACTTTCGATGCCTGCCAATTATACTTGTTCAGCAGAGGGTGTAGGGCAAACATGAAGTAATAATAACAAAATAAAATGTTAAATAATTCAACTTAACTTCGGGACGAAGTTCCTTAAAGTGGGGGAGTATGTAATGTCCCTTAATAATAAATAATAAATGTTGGGTTGTGTTATATTATTTCCACATAGTTAACAGGGGGTTTGAGGGGTACCCGTAACCCCACTTTATGGGGTCCGGGGCAGTGCCCTGGAAAATTTTGGTTTTGGACCCTATGTTAGGTTGGGCGGACCCACTTATGGTTTTGTGCATGATTTTCGCACATGTTTTTTTGGATGTGATGGTTTTAGGTCCATGGTATTGGACATGATGGTTTTCGGTCCATGGTATTAGATGCTTCGACATGTATAAATATGTATTGTAACATTGAAAGGAATATAATGAAAAATCAAGCTGGTAGTCCCGGTTTTGGGATCCAGGTGAAAATCTCTGTGCATATGTGTTTTATGTGTTATGCTCTCGCATTGTTTATTTTCTTTGCTTTAGAATCCGTATGCAGGTAATTTCTGTACAGGGTTAAAACCTACACATTTTCACCCCCTTTCATACCTTAGTTCATTCCAATGGCATGTGCATTGGATCTGCCACCAATAACTAGGTTGAATATGATGCAGTGATAGGTTTGTTAATCATTTCCCTTGCTCATCACATCCTTCATCTTCACGTTCATTTAGATTCCTTTCTATTTGTCATGCAATTGAATTGTGTGTATCATGTGCATAACCAAGTCCTATTTAGAAAATATCTACGAGTTAAATTGTTGGTATGTGAATTTGAAACCATTACTTTCAGTCATGTTCCTAGAGCCCAAAATAACTATGTAGATGCCATTGCAAATAATATTCTAGATTGGAATTTATCACATGTATACCACAAAAGACAACCATAACCAAAACAAATGGTGAACCACAATCATCGTATAAAATATGCATAGCCACATTATGTATTGACATATAAAAATAAAAAAGTGTTTGGAGTCTACCACTCTAAATACATCTGGTGTGCCCATAGCATACTCAGTGGCACATAGACCTCTACATCTCCTTATCATTCTTTGGAGGATCTCATGCCAAGTTGGGCCAAGATGCTTGAATCCCTTTTTCAAAAACTCGGAACACAATGGCGCTCCACAAACTCCTCCTGCTAAGGGGCGTCATTCCCACCTTTTCATACCAGATCAGTCCCCTCCATCATATGTGCTTGAGGGAAGTATCCCATTCTTGGGGGAATGATGGTTTTCCCCTAGCCATATTCTAAATTGATTAACATAAGTCTCAACCTAAATCCCACCAGATCTAGGTATGGTCGATTATCCTCCCATTCCTTGGATAAGTTGTCCTAATGGCTTCTCTGGCGAGCCATATTCACATCACATATCATAGAAGTTTGATACCATATCTTCAAATATTATATTCTATGTCATACAACGTTTACCACATAGTCCCCATGTTTGACTTAGTGGGTGAGGATGATTATAGACCTCCTCTAGTAGATCATTCTCGTTTTCCTCTTCCCTTAATTATTCACCAAGAACCATCTTTACAAGAAGCTTTAAGGCCATCTTTAGACAAGTAAGGCCACTTTTTTGAAATTCATAGACCCCAATTCTAATGGTCAGTTTTTCCACTACGATCTCCACAAGATTTAGGGCCTTCTCCTCCTCTCAAATTGGAGGCAAAACACCCTTTTATAGGAAAACCCATAGTTTTTTTGTTGCCCATTGCGACCAAACCATAGCTTATTTTGATGAACCATCATCACCATTGGAAATATCTCATCAAGTACTATAATGGGTCTTTCTTAGTTTTTGATGATTTGACACTTCACCCGGAAGCCATTTTTCCAAGAAGGGTCACTTCGTCGGCTCTTAAAATTGAATTTCTTCATATGTGACGCTTGTACCTCGGGAAACACCTCCCCTTATTACTTTTTGTCTCATGTGTCGATTTTTGTCATGAGTAACCATCATTTTCTCATGTCTTCATGGTCCCCACCAAGCCTATTATGTGTGGCAATGTCATAGAGTCACCCTTGTTTAGAGCATCCGCAATGAGTCACCTTTGCATATGTTAGTTTCAGTCTTTGTAGCCTTCCTCCAGTGATCAAACATGCTCTTACAAAGTGATCTTAAGGTGTCAAGTTCAAATTTTGTCATTTCAGTGAGTCTTCAAGCAAAATTTGGTCACTAGGTATTAGGTCTAGGGTTTGCTTTCACTCCTTTCAAATTTTTCCAAATGTCGATCCATGTCACCATTCAGATGAGTGTACCATCATTTAGAGGGTTTTCATAATCATGTCAAGTTTCACTGGGTCATTTTACACCTTGTTCATGCTTCAGTTGTGCCTAGGTAAGGTTCATTTCCCTCTCCTAGGGTTTTGAAGGTAATTTCTCTTGGATGGTCAAATCATCAGCAAAACTTGTATCGTGATGTTCATACACCTTCCCCTATCCTTAATGTACCTTATTAAACTCTTCGCATCACTGATATCCCCCAAATTCCTCATTTTCGCACAAACCCTAGTTTCTTCCTACAACTTGACAATTTTATAGGCTAGGCCTGTGTTTTCCCCTTTTGGACCTCCTCCCCTAACTCAATCTTTGAAATTCAACTTTCCCCTACTTCCTAGCATCCCTCCCTACTTCCCAAAATTTTCTCAAGAATTTATAAGCCCTTTATCCCCTTCATTTCACTTCATTTCGACAAATTCCTTGTTCCACATATCGGGATAGGTTTTACTCCAATGATATTTCTGAGCAATAAAAGATGAATTTTGGAAAATTGAGAGAGCTTTGTGTCCAAAATATTCCAAGGAAGAAAAACCTCCTTCACTTTTTACACAGGTGTCATTGTTTTAGAGAAATGTCAAAACTACAGTTGCCTCGAGAGAATTGATGCACCTCTGAAGTGACCTTGGAAACATCACGTTTTCTCCTAGATTGGTTGACCAAATGACTTGATTGATGAGTTAAATGATAACTAGAGACAAATATCTTTCCAATGAGCTATCATGAGCTCAATTTGGAGTTGAGGAACACCTTCAAAAGTTGACTGCAACAGCACTCTGCCATGAGGCAGCCTCATTTAGCACATTTTGACCAATCTTGGGCGATTTGATTTTTGACAGGGCAACTAAACTCCAAATTGAAAAATTCTAGTTGGGTTGGAAATTAGACTCAAATACCTTTCCAACAAGCTATCTCGCGACCAATTTGGACACTAGTAAGGCCTCCAAAGGTCTCCTGCAAAAATTATTATGCACTGGGGGTGGCGCGGCGCATTGGGCAACTAGCGCGGCGCACATAACTGGCGTGGTGCATTGGGCAGCAATTTCCAGTGCAAATTTACACTGGCGCAACACATAGAGAAGCCACGGTGCATTGGGTTTGAGGCACGGTGCATAGAGCTGCCAAGCCCAAAATCTTCACCAATTCATTCCAAATTGCCCAATATGCTTGGATCATCATTTTTACAAGTAGGTTGAGCCTCTATCACTACTTTTCATCCAATTTTGGTGCTTGTTTGATGGTGGTTTTCTTATGGTGGTTGGCTAAGAAAATCAAACCCTACCTCTCTCTCCATAGAAAACAGTGCTAGGGTTTGTATCAATTATTTGGTTGCCAAGTTATTCCCTCACTTTTCCACTCCCTCACTCCATTTTTCCTCATTTCCCTATTCCTTAAACCTACATATCCCTAAATTCACTAATCCCATATCCCCATTCCCATTTCCCAAAATCCCACATGCAAATTCCCAAACCCTAGTCCTATACTAAAAACTCCCAAACTACTCTCTAATTCCCTATTCCCTTAACTAAACCTACCCCAACAATCCCTAAATCCCTCACTGTTTTCTCCCTCCACAATCCCTTATCTCACTTTTCCCTTGGTGGTAAAAGTCAAGAAACATCACAATCACTTACTTCTCATCAAGGCAGATCTAAGACAGTTCATCCACTAGTAGATATGGCATCTGATCCTTCATATGACCGTGATGAAGAGAAATACTTGGAGCAAAGGAATAAGCAGCTTGAAGATCAATGGGTGATTATGGAGTTACAAAACATTCAGGAGAATCAGTAAGCTGCCCAAAGGAGGAGGGTGGAGTTCACTCCACTTGAGCAAGAGATCAACGTTGATCAGGAGTCATGGCCGAGAGAGTCAACATCCACTTAGAGAGACTGCTGGAGAAGGCCAACAAGGAGAAAGACTTGTTGAGACACATGGCATTTCATTACATGGCACGAAACAAGGTTTGCAAAGCGCGAATAAGGAATTTAAAGGCAAAATTGAAGAAGGCTTCAAAGAGGCGAAAGGAGCATGATCGACTTCGAATATTGGCCAAGGCATCCTTGGCTCAACATAGCTCTTGATAAAGAAGGTCCAACCCAAATTTCAAAAAATTTGGAGCAATTTTTGCATTTTGGAAATTTTTTGTACAAAAAACAGAGTTTTCCTCCCTATGCGTCGCGCCACGTGGCGCTTGCTTTTGCTAGAGGGCTCCAAATCACAAAAACTTTGCATTTATGGATTTTTCATGGAAATTTATGCTTGTCTACCTATGGCCAAGAAACGTGGGCAGGTTTTGAGCCCTCAAAGATGTCAAAAACACTCAAAAATGACCTCACCGCCCCTATTTTGACACACAAGAAGCAGCCTTGGGAGATTTGATTCTTGACAAGGCAAATGAAGACCAAATTGAAAAATTCCACTTGGGTTGGAAAGTAGACAGGTACGCCTTTCCAACAAGCCTACTTGGAGCTGATGTGGACATTGGGAAGGCCTCCAAACGTGGGTCCAAACAGGCGCGGCGCATAGAGAATCAGGGGCATCGCATAGAGGAAAAATTGCTAGTTTGACCCATTTTTGCTTTGTTTTTCACCCAGTTTTGCCTAGTTTGACTTTTTCACTTTCCTAATGGAAAATTTATGATGTAATTTGATGAACGTTGATGGATCATGATATAAATATGTTATATTTTTACTTGTAGAGGTAGATTCATCAGTTTAGAGGTTGTTTGAAACTGAATGAATCAGTTTCCTTGTTTTTAGAGGCATGCTGTTATGTTGCCTAGATTCCAGTTCTCAGTTTAGGATCAGTTGGATAAGCTCCTAAACATGTGAGCTCGACCCCTAGAGGAAAGTATGAGCTATTATTTGTATATATTATGTGTTTTTTTATTCATTAGCATGGTTGGACTCTTGAGAAAGCCTTGAGCTTCATTGTACACTCATATCAGTATTTTGGCTAAGGAATTGAGACCGGGATTTGCAGTACTCTTTGGGATCCCTGTGGCATTTGTTTTGGTAGAGTTCTTTCTTATGTCTTTGTGAATTTATTCATGTGTTATATGTATCATCTCTCTTTATTTCTTCTCAGCTAAACAAAGAAGAGTGTAAGTAGAATACTTTGAAAAGTGCAGTGCTCTACTTGAAGTTTGCTTTAGTCTTTTGATGTTTTCTACTGTTTGGAGAGGATCCATGGTTTTTCTTGCCCTCTTCATCTCCTCCTCTATCTGAATCCATCCATCTCACTTGATTTAGAGTGCTAAATTCAGTTGCCTACCTTGCCCCATTGAGATCCCTACAGAACTGTGCCTCATTCCCCACACCTCAAAATCCGCCTTCTCATCTGAGCCAACAATTCATCAATTCATTCAAAACCTCTTGCACATGTATACCTGGCCTAAACTCAGTAATCAAATCAGTCATCTCAAGCCTTTAGTGAATATAATTTTCTGATAGACCTGGAGAGAGCCCTCTCCTGACCTGGTAGGGCTAGCTACCAGGGTGAGCGTGGTTTGATGTGGACTTAGAATCTTACCTTTTCAGCCTGAGGTAAATCTGGGTTCTAACATAGTGGTGACCATACTGGGGAAGAAAGTTTATTTTCATTGTTTGGCTTTGTAGACTACATACGAAGCCTGAAGTTAGCCAGGTAGCCTTCAAAACACTTTTGCTTTGCATTAGTGAAAGTAGATGAAAGTTGCTTCAGTCAATCTCCGGTCTAGTTTATAAACTGAACATCCAATCTAAATGATCACCCAAGTACATGTATCAAGTTCACACCTGATTGTTGATGGTGGACAACGATCAAACGCTGGAAAGGCTGAAATCATTCACCTGGCGACTCTAAATCAGTTTTGAGATCAGATTCAAGGACTCCACTGGAGGATGAACCTGACCAACAGAAACATGAAAGGACAATATGGAAAGATCAGGTATTCAAGTTGGAATTTCATCCAAGACATTTTGTTCTTTGTTATAAATTATTTCTTCTCTTTTCCCGAGAATGTCAAGAAGGCTTTACAAAGTATATTGTGTTTGAGAAGAGATCCTCGGCCTGCATTTTATTCCTTCCCTTTGAAGATTGTAAATACCAAAGATCTGCATGCCTTTGAGCTTGATCAAGACCCTTTTTCTTAATCTTGCGATGACCATCTTCAAATTGATGAACCTCAAGAGACCAAGTCTGATTCTGCAGCATTTTTACATACCCAACTACCTTGTAAAATTCTTGATCGATACAAGCCTTTGATTTTACCTCCTATATCCCATGCTTTCCCTAAAAATCATGATCTATATCTACCAAGATTTGATGGTGAACACGAGAATATCATTGCTGAGAGACATGTATTGAATTTTGAGTCCTTTCTTGACCTTTTTGAAGTTGATGAAGAGGATGTCAGTATTAGGCTTCTTTCTCTTTCTTTGCAAGGCAAAGTCAAGAGTTGGTTCAAAACCCTGCCCGATGCGAGCATCTCAAATTTCCAACAATTCGTCAAGGTTTTCCTCAATAGGTGGGTGGTAAGACAGAACCCTTTCTTGATTATAGAAGAATATAACCAACTGAAAAGACTGCCAGGGGAGACAATACAACAATTTTTTGCCAGATTTAACCAAGTTTATTATTCGATGCCTGTTAATATAAGACCTCCTCCTGGATCCACTCTCTTGCACTACCCGGGTGCCTTTGATCCAAAAATGGAGTTTCAGCTGAGAGAAAGGAACCTTGCAACACTTGAAGAGATGCAGAACAGTGCAGTAGATGTAGAGGCTCATTCGCTGATCCAAAGGGCAAAGTTTAAGGAAGAAAAGATGAAAAACATAGATCCGGAGGAATCTACATCTCTAGAGGTAAAGCTTGATATTTTGGCAAGTGCAGTGGAAGAGATGATGCAAAGAATCACCACAAGGAATGAGTATAGTGTTCAAGCCCATCACTCGCTGATTGAAGAAGAACAAGTTGTTGATCCAAAACATCTTCTTTCTTATCCCAGTTGTCATAGATCTGATAATGATTGTCTTATAGATGATCTTGGAGAAGAGATATCTGTTGATATGACATATATGCTTGATGATGTGTTTTATACTGATAATTTGCCTTAGTTTGATCAGTATGATGATGATTATGTTCTTCAAACAGAAGCTAATCTTGTTGACAAACCAGCAGCTAGTTTGTGGGAGGAGGAAGTTCATTTTCAATAGCTCGAATACAATGATCAACCGATGCATATCAGCTATGATAGTGACGAGGAAAGTGAAGCAAATTTTGAAGTAAGTGAAGGATATTTTCCTTTTTGTTTTGCTTTGTTTTAGTTCATCGAAGACAACATTCATGCAATCAGAAATCAACTATCGACAAGTCTTGATCTGGACCATCTTGAGAGCAATGAAAACCTTGTTCAAGATTTTTCATATCTAGATTTGCAGCCCCCGAATGCCTGTGAATGTCAATTTGCAGATGAAGACATGGAAGCTGGCACATATAATCAAATGATACAAGATGATTCCATACCATTTTGTTTTGAATCATTTCAGTTTTTGAAGGGAAAATTGCATAGTATATCTTCAAATGAGCAGCCTGTAGAAAGTCATGCAATCTCATTGGAACCAATAGAAAATGGGTTGCAACAGTCTTTTCAAGTTTTTCATGACCCAATAGCTGATGTGTTGGATGATGTCTGCAGTCAAAGTCCTTCTCCATTGACTACATGTGAGCTTGAAACATGTGCTAATATAAACTTGATCTGGCAGCCAGTTTCTTTATCATTTTTAGCAGGAGTCTCGTCACAAATCTCAAAACAAATTTTGCATTCAAGGTATGAGGAGAAGAGAAGTAATCCATTGGATGAGCGAAGTGCCACTGTGCATTAACTTCAAGATCCTTATGCAGTGTTTTTGGAGGCAGATAGAGAATCCATATCATTCAACGGATCTGTTTCTAAGTTTTCATGGGAGTTGCCTTTCAGTAGTTCACTCTTGTTGTTCATAAGTGAGCACTTGCGGACAATTCAAACAGCAACTAGAATACTGACTTGGTTGCATTGGTTGTTTCATTTCACTTGATCAGGTGATGAATGAAACTGTTAGAGTAGGTTATGATGAATAAGCTCCATTTTGAGCATATTTTCCAGTTCGTCAATTGTGTTTAAGTGTCAAGTCAATTTTTAGTTGAGTGAGAGTTAGTTTGTGTCATCAAGTCGTCAGTTTTCAGTCATGCATTTAAACTTGAGTTTTTGACTCCATTGCCCAATGGATGAAGGCATTGTCTGCTTTCCAAAGATCTGTAGTTCTTGGCACCTCCAAAGAGCTACCATCCCCATTGGAGCCAATGTTAGTGTTAGTCTTTGCAACCTTCCTCCAGTGATCAAACATGCTCTTACAAACTGATTTTAAGGTGTCAAGGTCAAATTTTGTCATTTTAGTGAGTCTTCAAGCAAAATTTGGTCACTAGGTATTAGGTCTAGGGTTTGCTTTCACTTCTTTCAAAGTTGTTCAAATGTCTATCCATGTCACCATTCATATGAGTGTACCATCATTCAGAGGGTTTTCATCATCATGTCAAGTTCCACTGGGTCATTTACACCTTGTTCATGCTTCAGTTGTGCCTAGGTAAGGTTCATTTCCCTCTCCTTGGGTTTTGAAGGTAATTTCTCTTGGATGGTCAAATCATCAGCAAAAATTGTATCCTGATGTTCATATACCTTACCCTATCCTTAATGTACCTTATTAAACTCTTCCCATCACTGATATCCCCCAAATTTCTCATTTTCGCACAAACTCTAGTTTCTTCCTACAACTTGACAATTTTATAGGCTAGGCCTGTGTTTTGCCCTTTTGGACCTCCTCCCCTCACTAAATATTTGAAATTCCACTTTCCCCTACTTCCTAGCATCCCTCCCTACTTCCCAAAATTTTCTCAAGAATTTAGAAGCCCTTTATCCCCTTCATTTCACTTCATTTCGACAAATCCCATGTTCCACACATCGGGATAGGTTTTACTCCAATGATGTTTCTGAGAAATAAAAGATGAATTTTGGAAAAATAAGAGAGGTTTTTTTCCAAAATATGCCAAGGAAGAAAAACCTCCTTCACTTTTACACAGTTGTCATGGTTTTAGAGAAATGCCAAAAATACATTTGCTTGAGGAGAATTGATGCACCTCTGAAGTGACCTTGGAAGCATCAAGTTTTCTCCTAGCTTGGTTGGCCAAATGACTTGCTTGATGAGTCAAATGATAACTAGACACAAAGATATTTCCAATGAGATATCATGAGCTCAATTTGTAGTTGAGAAACACCTTCACTGCAACAGCACTCTGCCTTGAGGCAGCCTCATTTGGCACATTTTTACTAGTATTAGGAGATGTGATTTTTTATAGGGAAAATAAACTCCAAATTGAAAAATTCTAGTTGAGTTGGAAATTATACTCAAATACCTTTCCAACGAGCTATCCTGCGCCCAAATTGGACACCAGTAAGGCCTCCAAAAGTGTCCTGCAAAAAGCGCTATGCACTGGGTGTTGGCGCGGTGCATTGGGCAGCAATTTCCAGTGCAAATTTACACTGGCACGGCGAATAGAGAAGGTGCGGTGCATTGGGTTTAAGGCATGGCACATAGAGCTTCCAAGCCCAAAATCTTCACCAATTCATTCCAAATTGCCCAAATATGCTTGGATCATCATTTTTACAAGTAGGTTGAGCCTCTATCACTGCTTTTCATCCAATTTTGGTGCTTGTTTGATGGTGGTTGTCTTATGGTGGTTGGCTAAGAAAATCAACCCTACCTCTCTCTCCAAAGAAAACAGTGCTAGGGTTTGTATCAATTGTTTGGCTGCCAAGTTATTCCCTCAGTTTTCTACTCCCTTACTCCATTTTTCCTCATTTCCCTATTCCTTAAACCTACATATCCCTAAATTCACTAATCCCATATCCCGATCCCATATCCCCATTCCCATTTCCCAAAATCCCACATGAAAATTCCCAAACCCTAGTCCTATACTAAAAACTCCCAAACTATTCTCTAATTCCCTATTCCCTTAACTAAAGCCTACCCCAACAATCCCTGAATCCCTCACTGTTTTCTCCCTCCACAATCCCTTATCTCACTTTTCCCTTGGTGGCAAAAGTCAAGAAACATCACAATCACTTACTTCTCATCAAGGCAGCTCCAAGACAAGTCATCCACTAGCAGAGATGGCATCTGATCCTTCATATGACCGTGACGAAGAGAAATACTTGGAGAAAAGGAATAAGCAGCTTGAAGATCAGCAGGTGATTATGGAGTTACAAAACATTCGGGAAAATCACCAAGCTGCCCAAAGGAGGAGGGTGGAGTTCACTCCACTTGAGCAAGAGATCAACACTAATCAGGATTCATGGCTCGAGAGAGTCAAAATCCACTGATAGAGACTACTGGAGAAGGCTAACAAGGAGAAATACTTGTTGAAACACATGGCATTTCATTACATGGCGCGAAACAAGGTTTGCAAAGTGTGAATAAGGAATTTAAAGGCAAAATTGAAGAAGGCTTCAAAGAGGCGAAAGGAGCATGATCGAATTCGGATATTGGCCGAGGAATCCTTGGCTCAACATAGCTCTTGATAAAGAAGGTCCAACCCAAATTTCAAAAAAATTGGAGCAATTTTTGCATTTTGGAAATTTTTTGCACAAAAAACAGAGTTTTCCTCCTTATGTGTCACGCCATGTGGTGCTCGCTTTTGCTAGAGGGCTCAAAATCACAAAATGTTTGCATTTCTGGATTTTTCATGAAAATTTATGCTTTTCTACCTAAGGCCAAGAAAGTTGGGCAGGTTTTGAGCCCTCAAAGAGGTCAAAAACACTCAAAAATGACCTCACTGCCCCTATTTTGACACACAGGAAGTAGCCTTGGGAGATTTGATTCTTGACAAGGAAAATGAAGACCAAATTGAAAAATTCCACTTGGGTTGGAAAGTAGATAGGCAGGAATTTCCAACAAGCCTACTTGGAGCTGATTTGGACATCAGGAAGGCCTCCAAAAGTGGGTCCAAACAGGCACGGCGCATAGAGGAAAATTGCTAGTTTGACCCATTTTTGCTCTGTTTTTCGCCCAGTTTTGCCTAGTTTGACTTTTTCACTTTCCTAATGAAAATTTATGATGTAATTTGATGAAAGTTGATGGATCATGATGTAAATATGTTATATTTTTACTTGTAGAGGTAGATTCATCAGTTTAGAGGTTGTTTGAAACTGAATGAATCAATTTCCTTGTTTTTAGAGGCATGTTGTTATGTTGCCTAGATTCCAGTTCTCAGATTAGGATCAGTTGGATCAGCTCCTAAACATGTGAGCTTGACCCCTAGAGGTAAGGATGAGCTATGCTTTGTCTATACTATGTGTTTTTTCAGTTGTTAGCATGGTTGGACTCTTGAGAAAGACTTGAGCTTCATTGTACACTCATATCAGTATTTTGGCTAAGGAATTCAGACTAGGATTTGCAATACTCTTTTGGATCCCTGTGGAATTTGTTTTGGTATAGTGATTTCTTATGTCTTTTTGCATTTATTCATGTGTTATATGTATCATTTCTCTTTATTTCTTTTCAGCTAAACAAACAAGAGTGTAAGTAGAATACATTAAAAAGTGCAGTGCTCTACTTGAAGTTTGCTTTAGTCTTTTGATGTTTTCCACTATTTGGAGAGGATCCATGGTTTTTCTTTCCCTCTTCAGCTCCTCCTCTATTTGAATCCATCCATCTCACTTGATTTAGAGTGCCAGGGAATAAAACAAGATTTACATTCAAAAATTCAAGAGATTATTGTGATTGTAGACTCTCTTCTCATCCTATCCATAATTTTAAATCAATCTCTCCCCAATGATTTCAAGTTAGCACAGATTATCAAAAGAATTTTGAACCTCTTCTGTCTCATCGCTAAAACTCCATTTTACCATGTATTGAGGGGGAGCCATTTGAAGGCAAATGAAATGGCAAATTGGCTCTACTCTCCCCAAAGGAGAGTTAGCCTACAAAGGCCTGATCCAAATAGCTTCACTTCCCTAAAGATTCAATATGAAAAGCTCAAAATTCCATCATTTAAAAAATATCAAAATTCGTTAGTTTGTAGGGCTCCCTCCCTAGCCTTCCTAGCTCATTGCACATGGAGAACACACGCCTTCTCATTCACTCATCTCCTCCTAGAATCCTTAACGCTTTGTACATTCTTCAAAAGCAAATAAGTGAATGTGGAGGCCCCTAGATCTTCAACCCGTCTCATGTTGTTATGATGGGAAATCCTCAGTTATCATGATAGACGACAACTAGGGAGAATCATTGAATACATAGGCAAAGTGGGAAGGTACGACTCGGAGGAACATTGAACCTTCCATGATTTTGAGGGCATATCATGACTCTGTTATTCATGATTTTCATGAGTGATAAAAGAGTAGCACAAAATCTATTTGGAACCACTTGGTCTTTAAAGTCTCCTCCAAGGAATGACCATCTCGTCGCTCCGTTATCATGATCTCTCGAAGTTGTGGACTATGCTTTCGTTTTCCTCATAAGCAACGCCTCTTTCCAATCTCACCTGGTCTTTCAATTCTCGGCTTATCTATATTTAATTATACCTAGTGTTTCATGTGAATTGTAGTCACTCCCTGATGTTTTTGTTGTTTCTCGGTTTGGTTACTCTAAACTACTTGGTCGAAGCTACTCCATGTCCTCAACTTCTCAGATTGATCTCTCTGGCAGCTTCACTCACTTTGATTATCCCTTTTGAGTCTTCCCCTACTTGTCTTTCTGCTAGAGACCTTGGACCTAGTGCAATTATGACTTTTGTGAAGATTTTTCTCTTGATTTTGTGCTTCCTCACTGATGGATAAGGGAATGCATGCTCAATTACAATAAAAGTAACCATAAGGTTGAGATAATATGGGAACTAGCCTTTGTCGGCTCTTAGATTACTTCCTCCATTTGTTAACCATTTCTCGATAGACTTCAGAATCAAAGGGCTCCATCAAAGAAAACAATATTAATTCTACTTACTAGGAAATGTCCATCACTGTAAATGCAACGAAATTTAACCAACCCAACATATAGAGTGTGAAGTATGAAGTGAAGGTTCGACACCCCCATATGGATGAGATTCCAGCCCATATGGAGAAGATCTCTTTGGAAAGTTTTGTAAACAAATAGGTGCCCAAGGACCCCTAGCCTCATAATTAGCTACAACTCCTTTTGATGAAATGCAAATTTTGTTTTTTGATTGAGCATTTTTTATGTAAGAGATGTAAAGAGATTAGTAACACTAAAAGTTTAAAGATGATGTACCTAGAATGTAGAAACTAGAAGAAATAAAAAATAATAGTTTTGAGATTATTCTCTCTAAACAATGTTTGTGATGTACTATTTTTTGAGTTTTAAGCTCAAACCTCTTTTAATACAAATTATTCCTAGTTCTAGTTAAAAAGAAATTATTTTAATATTTTAAACTTGGATCCATTTTTCATATTTTAGGAAGTCTACTAATGCCTACATACCCTAGCCCTCTTTGGATTTGAACTTGTGACCTATTAGGAGGAAACACATACTCTTAATCATATATATGAAATAAAATTGTGTATATATACACATAAAACAATTAGAAATCGCCCATTTTAATATTTTTATTTCATATATATATAGACTATATGTGGATTTATGCTATTGTTCACATTAATATATTTTTTAGTTATTAATACTTTTAAACATATTTTCCAATTATTGGGAAATAAAAAGCTTATATCCTTAAGAAAATAAAATCTTTGTAAGGAATATTATATATAAATATAATATATATATATATATATATAATATATAGTATATATAAAAGTTTATATTAGCAATATTTAAATAATTATTAATTTAAGGTTAGATATCTCTCACACTCTTTCCCTGCTATATAAATAATATGAGATGATATTGAAATATATTATAAATAATAAAATATTCAAATATTTTATTTTCATGTCTATGTTGAAATATTTTTAAATAATAAAAGAATTGCACATCTTTAAAGTGTTTTTTTTTCAACAACTTTATTTCTTTATCTATATAAAGTTGATATAAAATTGTCTTATTTTATATGGACATTAAGATAATTTATTGATGGCGTATGCTAAAGTATTTTTTGGTTATCTAGATATTTTTCTAAATACTATATGTCAACTTTAATGTGAAGAAGGAAATAATTACACATCTCCTATATAATGGGTTGTAAATATATATATATATATATATCTTAAATGCTACATGTCATTGCAATATTTAGTAAAGGACAAAACACAAAAATCTTTTTTTTTTTTTTTCCATTATTTACCTCTAATAAAAAAATTAATGTAATTATGTTATTTAATGCAAACATTTGGAAATATTTTTGTTATGGTCACATTGAAATATTTTGACTATTCACCTATATTTTCATTACTTTTTACTTTTATTCATGTTATTAATTTCATTAATTTTAAAATATATATATTATTATTTTTTCGTTGAGTCAATATTATAATTTCATTACTTTTTACTTTTGTATTACTATTTTCCTTGATTAAGTCTATATTATAATCATAATTATTTTAATTTAATACTTCACTATTGCGCATCAAGATTTTCAATTGTAAAATCCCACTAACATTATAAAAAAGATCTAAAATTCAAATAGTACAAACTAGATATGGATCATATAGAATAAAAAAATTACAAATGCAACATTGATTACATTAGATAAATTAAGATAACCTTGTTGAAACCAAAAACACATTAAAACACAAATCATCAACATTTAATTATTTTTTTTCTTTCTGTAAGTTGTCTGTGTTCCCCGGGTTTCCCTATAGCTTGAGAAACCGTGACCCAAAGTCACCTAGGGATAACACTTGGCTTGGGCCACACCAACCCTAAGCTAGCTGGATTTTTAGCATGTCTCCTCCTCCTCGCACGGATAAACTAAAATAAGCTTGTTGAAACCAAAAACACATTAAAACATAAATCATCAACATTCAACTATTTTTTTTGTCAAGTTGTTTGTATTCCTCCAGGGTTGATTTGTAGCTTGAGAAACCGCTACCCAATCCATGTTTGACCTGTAGCTTGAGAAACCGCTACCTAGGGGCATCTAACCGTCAAAGGCACCCAAGGAGAACACCCAACCTGGGCCACACCAACCCTAAGCTGACTGGATTTTTAGCATGTCTCCTCCCTAGCACGAGAGTAACAGTGTTAGTGATGTTTGATCCCAGATCACCTTGCTAAAGAGGCCCGACCTCAACTATTTCAAATAAATATTAACATTCCATTTCCTTTCATTTTTCATAAAATATTTTTAAAAATTATTTAATTGTTTTTTATTAAAAAAATAATCTTAACAATAGTTTAATAGAATTTAATTTGTATTAACTTATCATTGAGAGTTTTCATAAGCAATCAAAGAGTTAATGTGGAGCATTTCATTAGTTTGTTGTTTGCACATTAAAATAAAATGAAATGAAATGATAGACATTTAAATTAAAATATAAAGAACTTAAAACTTAAAATGCTTAAATAACATTAATTTTGATAACAAATATATGACGAAAAAAAAAAAAAAAACCTATTTTATTTTGAAAACCTTTATATATATAATAATTATCTCAAATACATTATCAAAATTAATATAAATCACAAAAATCAAAAACATGTAATTTAATTTAAAACGCTTTTAAATAACTTTAAAATTAATAAAACTCAATACGCAGAAATCTCACATAATATTACTCATTTCATAATAATTACACCATAAACCTCCACAATTTTCGTATACAAATTTTGAATTCAATCAACTGCCCCTTTCCACTCCAAATTTTATATCTACAAACCATTTCACTCCTATAAACACTCTCAACAGGTACTCATCAACAATAGGTTGTTGATGAGTCTTGCCGTATATAACCTCCACTCCACTCTAAATCTTGAAAACATATACAAATACAATGAATCAATTACTATACTACATCTGAATCTAACAAGAAACAGATGGACTGAATTTGCTCAAGCAGTACACCCTCCTCGTGTCATATATAATAAGATACACAGGAGGACCCTAAAGAATACAACGCAGGAGGACATTAGAAAATATTTAATAACAGAAATGACTCTGTATATGATCACTTGTGATGTGATCATATATGGAGATTCATCTTGCCTTGGTCTCTCTGTATATCCTCATGGGTTTAGAGGAACTCCGGTCTTAGTGTGCTACGCTGTTTGATTGGTTGCATTTTCTCCCCATATTCTTCTTCTTCCCCAATAGCAAGCATTCTTCTCCCAGTGGACTGTCTTGCTCTCTGAACACCACGCAGAGGTGTTGCTGAAGCAGCTTCAGATGGGCGGTCTCGCGGTGCACTTGCACTTCTCTTTATTCGACCATCCTTCTTTGCTTCCTGCTGCCTGCCTTTACTATTGTCAACCACTGTTCCTGTTTGATTATATGCATTGCTGTTCCTGAGAACCTGCAACTCAGCTGTATGAAGTGTTTTCCTATGCGGCTTATTTTGGGGTCCAGTATGTGCGTTCACTGTGACTGTAGATGGCAAATAGTGTTGCTGCTGCCTTTGGTACTCTTCATTCCCAGAGGTCAATTTGAGGGAATGGAGATTTTGGGACAACCCCTGAAGAACATCAGGCTCGTCTTTCCCAGTCCTGACAATGCCTGCTTTCGAGCCCTGCTCCACTCCTACCATGGTTCTTTTGCTTGTACCTGGAATGACAGCACTGGAGTCCCTTGCATTTTTCTGAACCTCGGCCTGACTGTGATCACATTGAGACTCCTTGTTCCTCAATTTGCTCAGCAATCCTCCAAAGAGACCTCTGGGTTCTTCACCCTTCTCAACCTCAGGGGCATGAGTATCCTTCTCTTCTCCTTCCTCCTCGTCTGATAACACTCCTGCCTCTGTGTTCTGCAGCAAATTCTGGAGCCATTTGTCTAAGTTGGCCTTTCCGACACGCCTAATCCTTTCCTCTTCATCAACATCTTTTTCTTCTGCATTGGCGTCTGCCCGAGCTGCTTCTGCTTCTTGCTGCTTTGACAATAGTTGTTGAAGCACATCATCTAAATCATCCCCTTCCCCATTTGCACATGCCACATCTTCCTTGGCATTATCTCCAACAGATTCACTACTTGCATCTCCATAATCATGACCTGTTTTCCTTTCTAGATCTTTTACACCTCGCACTTTCTCTGCCTCGAGAAGTGCTTCAGCCCTTGATGCTTCTAGGTCATCTTCTAGGAATTGTCTCAGTTCTTTTTGTATTCTTTTGGAGTTCCCTTCCATATTCTTTGCAAGAAGACTTGCTTCTTTCAAGGACTCCATGTTTTTAAGAAGACTAGCAGATTCCCTCAGGGCCAATCTTTTAGGTTCCTTATCCCGAGTTACTGGTGGAATAGCAGAGGGGAGGTACATGTGCATTTTCTTTGCCTCTCTGTTGACAATTTTCTTGGAGCAGCTTGCTGTGTCATCCTCTCTGAGTCTTTTACGTACCTGTTCCAAGTATGGCCTTAGTAACTCTTTTGTATCATCTCTTTGCTTGAATTTCTTGAAGAGTTCTCTTTCTGACATGTCCGCATCTGCCTTCAGTGACTCCAATCTAGCCATAAGGGCATTGCAAGCAGCCTGATTCAGCCTTGCCTGCTCTTTATAAACAACATTCCTGTCCAAATCCAATAGTGAAACAAGATCAAAATTAAAAATTAATCCAATCTAGCCATAAGGGCATTGCAAGCAACCTGATTCAACCTTGCCTGCTCTTTATAAACAACATTCTTGTCCAAATCCAATAGTGAAACAATAATGTGCTTTGTGAGACCTTGTAAGATCTATTGGACAAATTAAAAAGAAAATATAGTACGAGTTATACATTTTCTCTCCTCTTCTGGCACAAAAAGATACAATGTTATCTCCACTCTGAAACCATCTTAATTTATAATGTTATTAAAATCCTTTCATACCTATATTATCTAAAATCATATTTTTGCATTCTAACACAGCCAAGCTAGGCAGCAATAATAATAACAGTAGTGAATATAAAATCAATTTTCTCCTAAACAACTTTCAAACTATCTGCATTTTGACCTTAAACATTCAATAAATAAAATAATAATATATCCTTACTGATGCATGGTTTCCCTTATCATCTTCTCCACACATTGTTTGTATGATGATTGTGTCTCAGACACACGTCTCTGCTTCTCACTTCGTCTTCTGTGCTTTAACAGAACATATTCAAGGTCCTCCAAAGCCAATGCTTCTGCCTCATTTATCTGTTTTAACTTCTTTAAATCTTGATCTAACTGGGAAATTTCCTCTATTTTTTTCCTAATTTCTTCTTCCCGTCCTTGTTTCAGAATTTGTTCCTTCTCAATAGCTCTGGATAAGGCTATCTCTATACTGTTGAAATTGCCCATGTTCTCCTTATCCAGCTGCCAGTCTCCTTTCTTTAGAAGATAACGCTGCGAGTATTCAAAAATTCAGATATACACTCCCATGACATGTTAAGACAAGCAATATTCAATAAAAGGAACACACATTCACATAATAGAATAAACACAGATATCATCGACTATTTTTAAATCAACAAATCCTACAGTAAATACAAATTAAAAGGTCTGCACATGATGAAACTCTATCTCATCCTATACTCCATGTGTTGCAATTTGTCTACAGTCCTCTGTATATCCTATGTCTCTAAGTCCAATCCTTCAGTAACAAACATTCATACCACTGCCAATTTTGAACTATAACAGCTTCTTGCTGTAAAGTAGATTTAATAGTACTGCACATTATTTTAACAGCAAGAACAAAATATCCTGAAGAGATCTAAAATTAGCAGTCTCACTTTGTCTTTCATTTGCACAATAGACCTGTTAGCTGTGACTGGCTCTAATTCTTTGTTTTCTTCAGAATAACCAGGTCTGAACTTTTGGATTGCCTTGCAGAGGGCTTCATCTTCTTCTGCTGTCCATCTTTTACCAGTGAATGGACCTTCCAATCATGCAATTAGTTTCTCATCAGTCTAAATCATCCAGTATCATATATTCCAAGCACTACTCTAACTCCAATGGAAGTTGGAACTCTCAAAGAGCTCAGTACTCTTGAGTCCCAATGACCTACTTTGGCCATTTGTCAACAGTAATAAAATTTTGATGTCAAGGTCAACTTTTTGAGTTCTAACGATATACTTTGGTAATTTGTCGACGTTAATAAAATTTTGATGTCAAGAGCTTAGAATTCATGCGTCCCAGTTACCTACTTTGATAATCTGTGGACATTAATAAAGTTTCGATTTCAAAACTCACCAGCAGCCACTAAAGTTCGATTCATATTCAGGGGTTTGAGCGCGTTATCCACTTCTCTCTGCACCCGAACTATTGCAGCTGGAGCGAGACCAACTTGTTTTTTCTTTTCCAGAAAATGTTGGGGCCATGAGTGGCAATCGACAACTGTAAATTTATTTAGCGGTTCGCTTTTCCCAGAAAAAAACATGGAAGCAAAAGCCCTCTGCCTGCCAAGATAAGATAGAAGCATTAAACAATACCGTTTCTGAAGACTGTTTCAGATTAGCCCAAATCTAGAATTTAAAAAATTTCTCCCTCTCCCCTTCTGACGAATGCCTTCGAAGATTCAAAGTTTCATGTTTCTTCTGCTCCTGATGACCTTGGTACTCAGAGAGAATTCTTACCTGAAATCTGCATTCCTAGAAGCAAATATGGAAAGGAACTGGTTCACAGAGACTCCCAGCTGCAGATCCCACCAAGGCACAAGGAACTCCAGCTTGTCCTGCTTCATCTCTTTCGCTTGCCACTGTACTAGCCTCAGATTACTTAGAACAGTTTTGCCCCCTCCTGCGCATCATCACACAGGAATCAGGCCATTATATCATTCTCTCAAACTGCACCTTGCAAAAGAATAAAATACAAAATACACTACAACCGTGGTTGGCTCATACTTGAACAAGGAAACCAGTGATCCACCTCCCAAGCCAGAGGCGAAGCATTGTCCGCATGAAAGTAAAGAACGTTTCCATATGGATCTACTCTGAACTGAGCAGGATCGAATCCTGCACTCCTGCAGAAATAGTCCCTGCATCAGCTTGCATACAATATTATCACAATCTCTGGGTTTCTCAGCCTAAAAGGGGATATCAGGACTAGAGCCTAGTATATTTTTCTCATGAACAGAGTGTTTCCTTCAACCATCAAAACGATCAAAATATGGATTTTCAGTATGATCAAAATATGGACTTTCAGTAGAAGTGCTAGCAATACCGTGAAACAGAACAGAAACCCAATTGGCAGAATGTGATAGAGTAGCGGTTATTACCCGAGATGATCAAGTTGCTTCCACAGGACATCGATATACTTTTTGGTATTCTGAGGATTTGAATCTCCTGGTGAAGTCACTGGAAACAATCGATCGAACTCCTTCAAATTGACCATCTGCAAGTAAACAAGAGGAATTAATGTTGAAGCGGACCATGGTAATAATGTTTTTTGAAAACCCCAAAGATATGAATACCAGAAATCCGGGATTTAACAGAGCTGCATACTGATACTTGGATTAACTTACATCCTGAGGGTGCAATGCGTATGGGAGGAATGTGTGGGGAGGCCCTTTACTGTAAGGCATTTGAATCATATGGGATTGGGCATAGCAGAGCTTCACATATCCCCTTGGATACCCTAATTCATGATCGATCTCCATTTCCTCGTCTCTCAGTCCCATTGAAGCCATACCCCTCTCCTCTGTGTCGCTCGCGCTGAAGGTGAGCAAAGAAGGTTAGATTTCACAGAGACGGGCACTACCTAATCCTCGTGTGAAGAGGAGCGCATAGATTTTGTTTGGATTGGGAGGGAAACGGAAGGCTGCACAGAAAATGTCTAAGTCCAACGACTATTTTTCCAAACCTGTAACAACATTCAAAGTCAAATTAGCAGCTACTGGCAACGGCTACATCGTTGGAATTCCAATCATTCCTTTCAAAGAAAAAGGTGGCCTCAGGTTGAATTTATGGTAGACATTTATCTTAATCCAATCATGGGTTGAATTTATGGTAAATATTTTCTATCTATCTTATCCTTATAAATTTTAATATTGGAATAAATTTTTAATAATTTTATTTTTATTTGGTAGGGATGAACTAATGGGCCAAGCTGGGTTTGCAAGGCTACAAGTCATGGGTTGAATTAGGGCATATGTTTTTTGTTTTTAATATCAAAAATAATTTTTTAATATATATATATAATATATATATCATATTATATTTAAGTTAATAAGTGGAATAATTGAAAATTACGAGTCATGCCCAAATTATTTTTGTACGTGGAATGCAAGGATGGTCCCAGGGTAGGTTTGCAGGGTTCACCAATCGAAAGTCTATACAAGCTTAATGTTTTTAGTTTTTAATATTAAAATAAATTTTTAATCTAATTTTTTATTAAGTTAATAAGTGAATAATATGGTAGAAAATTTATTTAATTTTATTATTGGGTTGAATTATGGTAAAATATTTTCTACTCCCTTATAAAATTTTATATTGGAATAAAATTTTTTTAATAATTTTAATTTTTATTTTGGTAGGGATGACCCTAATGGACCCAAGGTGGGGTTTGCAATCTCACATGGAGAGGTCCGAAAAGTCCTGGGTTGAATTAAGGACTATGTTATTAGTTTTTAATTATTAAAAAAATATTTTTAATACTAGTTTTTTTTATTAAGTTAATATGTGAATAATTAAAATGAGGGCATGAGTTCTTTTTAGGATGTAAGGATGGTTGAATTAGGGTTTATGTTTTTAGTGGTTAATATTAAAATATTTTTTAATACTAAATATTTTTAAGTGAATAAGTGAATAAGTGAATAAGTGAATAAGTAAATAAGATAAAGTTTTGTTTAAATAATTTTCGGTGAAATCACATAGATAATCATTTGTCGACACGTTTCGAACCAACCAGGGTGGTTCATCGTCAGGTCAGGACACGTTGAAGAACTGATCCAGGTTAGCTAGTTAAATAGTTAGGGCAGAGACTCCAACGGCTAGATTGATAACGGCTAACTATGACCTTATGACCCCAGTTAAATAATTAATATTCTTTAATTATTATAATACCAAGAAATAAGTCAAAAAGGGTAAAAAATATACAAGAAAAGAACCCCTACGAGATAGTCAATCATTTATCTATATAACTAACTAAAAATTGTTTATTAATTAATGTGTATATATATACCTATAACCATCCCATATTGGTTAATTTTACAGGTGAATTCAACAATCAAATATAATAATTCAGTTATCCTTATTCCCATAATAATATTTAAGTATGAATCTACCCACGTAATCAGGTAAGTATATTAGTAATATAATATATTAATCGGCTATAAATAATATTATGTAATAGAAGAGATCAAACTAGCTAATTCTATCTACTAATAAAAGTTAAATAATATTCAACCTTTTAAACTCAACATTTTAAAAAATCTATAAACTATTTTTAAAGCTAAATACATATTAGAAGATGTAATTAAATAGTTATTAAAGGGTGGTACTTCCTAATTATTTATTAACCAATAAATCTATATTATAGTCATAATCACAGGTTTATTAGGATGAATTAAATGGTTTATATATCAAATTATAATAGTATATTATCCGATGATAAAATTGGAATTCAATAATTATTTTGGTATTTAATAATCATTTTTCTTAAGCCTAATTTTCATTTCCTAAGGTTTTAGTTTATATATATTATATATATATATATATTATTATTTATTTGAAATCATGAATCAAATTATAATTAATAATTTTAAGTGTTACAATGTTTAATAGCTTGAAATTAATTTATTATTTATTATTATTTAATTTTTTATTAATAACTAAAAAAGGAGAATACCACTAGGACAATTAAGATAATAGCAAGGATTAAAAAATACTAATTCTAATGCACCATAGGGATGCTAAGACTAAGGGGGAATAAATAAATCGTGATTAAAAGCTAAAAATATAATAAAAATTATGTTTAAAAGCTAAAATTATATTAAAATTTAAAATAAACTACCTAAAGAAGGGGGGGAACAACCACCAAAAATAACCACTAAGGGGAGGGAAAAAAAAAAAAAACATAAGACCTAATAACAAAGGGACTAATGAGGCTAGGAAGACAGGGCTCGGACCCAACAACTGCTAATCTTCCAGCCATCATCCCTATTAAGATTATTCGGCCTTTTCTCAATCTCCAGGGCCTCTCTAAATTTGCGATGGTGAAACTGCGCAACTTTGGCAATGACTTGAGCGTCTTCAATACATACATGATGCATAGTCATGCCGAGAAGACTATGCATCATGTCTGTATTGAAGAGGCTCAAGTCATTGCCAAAGTTGCGCAGTTTCACCATCGCAAATTTAGAGAGGCCCTGGAGATTGAGAAAAGGCCGAATAATCTTAATAGGGATGATG
Source organism: Pinus taeda (assembly GCA_000404065.3). Lineage (NCBI taxonomy): Eukaryota > Viridiplantae > Streptophyta > Pinopsida > Pinales > Pinaceae > Pinus > Pinus taeda. The sequence continues at coordinate 15,042 of APFE030313756.1, read as the reverse complement.
GCTGGAAGATTAGCAGTTGTTGGGTCCCAGCCCTGTCTTCCTAGCCTCATCAGTCCCTCTGTTATTAGGTCTTTTTTTTTTTCCCTCCCCTTAGTGGTTGTTTTTGGTGGTTGTTCCCCCCTTCTTTCCGTGGTTTATTTTAATTTTTAATATAATTTTAGCTTTTAAACATAATTTTTATTATATTTTTAGCTTTTAATCATGATTTATTTATTCCCCCTTAGTCTTAGCATCCCTATCGAATTAGTATTTTTTAATCCTTGCTATTATCTTAATTGTCCTAGTGGTATTCCCCTTTTAGTTTATTTCATAAATTTTAAAATAATAATAAATAATAAATTAATTCCAAAGCCATTAAATATTGTAACACTTAAAAATTATTAATTCAATATTTGATTTCATGATTTCACAGTATATATATATATATATAGTATATATACTATATATATATATAATAATATTAGATAGATAGATGGGGAGATTAGATAGATAGATAGATAGATAGATATAGATATATATATATATATAAATTACTGAAACCTTAAAAATGAAATTAGGCTTAAGAAAATGATTATTAAATACCAAAATAATTATTGAATTCCAATTTTATCATCGGATAATATACTTATATAAATCACTTAATTCATTCTAATAAACCTGTGATTATGACTATAATATAGATTTATTGGTTAATAAATAATTAGGAATTACCACCCTTTATAACTATTTAATTACATCTTCTAATATGTATTTAGCTTTAAAAATAGTTTATAGATTTTTTAAAATGTTGAGTTTAAAAGGTGGAATATTAGTTAACTTTTATTAGTATATAGAATTAGTTAATTTGATCCCTTCTATTACATAATATTATTTATATTCGATTAATATATTATATTACTAATATACTTACCTGATTACATGGGTAGATTCATACTTAAATATTATTATGGGAATAAGGATAACTGAATTATTATATTTGATTGTTGAATTCACTTGTAAAATTAACCAATATGGGATGGTTATAGGTATATATATACACATTAATTAATAAACAATTTTTAGTTAGTTATATAGATAGATGATTGACTATCTCGTAGGGGTTCTTTTCTTGTATATTTTTTACCCTTTTTGACTTATTTCTTGGTACTATAATAATTAAAGAATATTAATTATTTAACTGGGGTCATAAGGTCATAGTTAGCCATTATCAATCTAGCCGTTGGAGTCTCTGCCGTAACTATTTAACTAGCTAAGCTACATCAGTTCTTCAACTTGTCCTGACTAGCTAAGCTACATCAGTTCTTCAACTTGTCCTGACGATGAACCACACTGGTTGGTTCGAAATGCATCGACAAATGATTATCTATGTGATTTCGCTGAAAATTATTTAAACAATGTTATGGATCACAAAAGTCTAAATTCCTTAAAGATAAAGTTTTATTACGAAAGATTTTATTTAAATTTAAGATATTATTTAATTTTAACGAGTTTAATATTAATGATTATGATGATGATTAATGTGTATTAAGAATATTATGGTTTATTAAATTTAAAAGGTAAGAGATTAATTGAGTTTTTAATATTTTATTTCTATAATATAAGAGATAGATTAACCGTAACATCGCAATACTCAAATAAATAAATAAATTACTACTTGTTAATGTTATTATTCAAACAATAGTTTGTTAACCTATATTACTCATGAACTATCAATGTTAACATTAATTTATGTATATATATCTAATTCTTGGAGCATAGCCCATTTCAATCTAGAGATACTTAATTCTCGACTTATTTAAAAGATTACTTGTATTAATGTCTTGGTTAATTTGCATACAGGGTGGTGTTGGTCCTTACAGATTAAAGTTATTAACATTAGCATGGAAAATCTATTTTATATTTTTGGTCCCTCAAACCATGTTTGATCTATGTTTGCATACGAAATATGGTATGAGGATCTTAACTTAACACAAATTCAATGGAGTCTTACAAGTGTTTTCTACACTGGACACTTGGCTTGATCTTGAGCTTAGGGTTGCATCGACGATCTGGAGGAAGAATGCCCATCCGACAGTGGTAATATTTGCCCCCTTTTCATAGCAACTACCTACCCTAACCCTCTGTCCAAAACCTCATTCTTCCTACAACTCAGAACTTATTGTTGCTCTGTCGAACTCATGACAGAGGAACCACTGGTTCTCCCTTGGTTTCAGTTTGATGATTTTCCCACCGAGGTTATAGAATCGACTTTGATCGTACAAAGACCAGGTATACCTGGCCTGATATGAACTTAAATAGGAACAAAACAGCTTATAGATATAATCATGAACACAGAGATGCAATAGAAAAACACTTCATTTCATTAATAGAAAAATATTGAACTATGCTTACAAACAAAATGGAAATAAGATAGCTCGGGCGATGATAGCTTATCTTTGAGAAGAGATGTGGCGGTTACATGCCTCTGAACTATGTTACAATGAGGCTCAATAACCTATTTATTATTGGAAAACATGAGAAAACCCTAAAAAACCAAAACCCTAAGCCTAGGAGATGTAACACCAAGAGTTTGTGGGCTTCGTTGGGGTTATTTGGGCAGCGAACTTCCCGGGATAGTAACTTGGTCATATTATCTTCTTTTGGCGCATACCTTTTTGAAAAGGTATCTCTGAGTACTACATGTTTCATCGTAGACCCTTTCCTATAGCTACGAGCTTGCCGTGGACCCAAAACAAACATCGTTTAGGGGTCAAAACTACTCCAGAAGTTCACAACTTGAAAATTTGCTAAAAATAATAAATGCTAAAATGAACAAGGAAACAGATGGAACTGGCTAGGGGGTCTAGGTGGAATAGGTGGGTGGCCACCAATATCCACCTGGATCATTCCTCCTCCTTAGGAAGCAATGGTCCCCATTGTGTGCAAAGCCTCCATGAAGTGAGGAATTTTTTTTTGAACCTAGTCCTTGGTGAACCACTTGCCCTGGTGAAGGAGTTGGCCTGTTTTGACAACTCGATATAGTTGTATCCTCTGTTTGAAAGTTTTATTGACATGTGTGTCTGTGATTTGATCAGTTTTAGTCTATTCCATGCAGTCTGGGTTGAGCTCTGTTGGTGTGAGTTGTTCTGCAATGTGAGATGTGTCCAACAATGGAGGAAAGTATGGTCAAAGGCAATCTACATTGAACACTAGGTGCAGACCAACGAATGGTGGGATGTTGAGCTTGAAGGCATTGTCACTGATGGCCTTGGTGATGGTGTATGGCCCATATCGAAGTGGACGAACCTTCCGGTGGGGTCCAGCAAGGCGCTCCTTCTGCAAATGTAGCCAAACTTTGTCCCCCACCTGGAACTTGTGTGGAAATTGATGTTGATCATGGCATTGCTTGTACTTAGCATTGGCTCTATCCAATATATCATGAACCTTCTCGCAGATGTGTTGAATGCGCTCAATGAAGTTGTCATCTATTTCAACTTCTGACTGAACGTGAGCTGAATCTACCTGAGTAGCTACAAATGGTATGGCCACATCAATGGGGCATAATGGTTGAACTGCGAGCCCTACTAGAAAGGGGTTGTGACCTATTGAGCTATGGAGAGCTTCGTTGTAGTTGTGTGGGACATAGGGGAGACTTTCATCCCACGTGCATGGATTCTTCGAGTTGTACATGCACAAAATGTGTACGATCATCCTATTGACAACCTCTGTTTGGCCATCAGTTTGGGGATGTAAATTCATGGACTTAGTAAGTTTTGTATCTAACATCAACCAGAGACTTGACCACAATGCACTCAGGAATCTATTGTCTTGGTTTGAGACAATGGACTGTGGGATCCAAAAGTGTACTCATACTTGCTCAAAGAAGAGATTAGAAGTGGCCTCTATTGTGATACTCTTCTTACAGGCCACCATGATGGCCATCTTCAAGAATATGTCAACGACCACAAAAATGCAATCATTGTCGCGCTTAATAGAAGGAAGGCTCAACATGTAATCCATGGAGACAGATTCCCAAGGCCAACTAGGAGTAGGTAGAGGAGTATACATGCTTTGCTTCTTGATGGTTGGTTTGGCAATGGCACAAGGGGTGCAGGATCTAATGTACTTCCCAACATCCTGATGAAGTTTTGGCCAATAAAACTACTTCTGCAATACCGCCACTATTTTCTCTATTCTAAAATGTTCATCGACCCGACTATAGTGTGCCTCCCAAATCATCTTGCCATGCTCACTAGAAGGAACACAAATGTGTCCCAGGTGGCATAACAGTGCATCCCAAAGGTGAAAATTTGGAACTTGCTTCCCTTTCAGGAGTGTCTGGTATATGCTATTGAATTCTGGATCGCTTTTGTAAAGATGCGGTCACCCCGATGTCTCGTGCCCACAGGAGTCAATCACAGTGATCAGCGCCATGACGGTGGTCAGCTGAGGCAATCAGCGACATTATTGGTGCTTCCCTTCTTATACTTAATGTTCAAATGGAATTGTTACAAATAGGTGGACCATTTCTGATGGCAATCATTTTGCAACTTCCCTTGTGTCTATATGAAGTGTAGATCTCGATGGTCTGTGTGGGTGACTATTTCCTTCCCCAGAATGTAATGCTTTCATTGTCGGCAGGCCTGCACAATGGAATACATTTCTTTGTCATAAGTGGGGTACATTCGGACTGTGTCTGTCTCACTGTGGTAAGCCACTAGATGCCCATGCTGAGTAAGAACCACACCAATAACATAGTCGGAGGCGTATGTCTCAATCTCAAATGGTTGTTTCAGGTCTGGTAATGTGAGCACTAGTTCAGAACAAAGGCAATTCTTCAACTTAGAGAATGCTTGTTGTTGGGTTTCCAACCAATTTTTTTTTACTTTCGCTCCGCCCTTGGTGACTTGACTTAAAGGCCAAGTGATATGAGAGAACCACAACACGAATCTACGGTAGAAATTGGCAAGACCCAAAAATCTACGGGGCTCTGTTAGAGTGGTTAGGGCTGGCCAATCCCGAATGACTTGTATCTTGGATGGGTCCACATGTACACCCTCCTCATCAACGATGTACCCCAGATATTGAATCTGGGTCAGGCCAAAGATGCATTTCTCCATGTTAGCACATATCTTGTGTTGACACAGGGTTTGAAGGACCTCTCGAATATGTGGAGGTGCTCTTCCCAACTCTGGATGAAGATCAAGGTGTCATCTAAATACACCACCACGAATGCATTGGTGAAGGGCGTAAGATGTCATCCAGCAGTCTCATGAAGGTTGCAAGGGTGTTTGTTAATCCGAATAGCATGACCAACCATTCAAAAAGGCCCTCCTTGGATTTGAAGGCAGACTTCCACACATCGAAGGGTTTGATAGGAACCTAGTGATAACCTGAATTCAAGTTTATATTGTTGAAATATTTGGCCCCCTTGAGCTGGTCCAGAAAGTCATGAATCCATGGGATTGGTTACCTATTCCAGACAGTAATCTTGTTCAATGCCTAATAGTCAATACAGAGCCTCTAGGTCCCATCCTTCTTCTGTACCAATATAATCAGGCTCCCACGAGGTGATGAACTTGGCCTGATGTGCCCTTTTCTCAATAGTTCCTAAATCTTCCTCTTGATCTCATTGTTCTCCATAACAAAGCATTGATAGATCGGTCCATTGGGCAGTGGCATGCCCAGGGTCAGATCGATGGAGTGCTTGACCTAACAGTGTGAAGGTACCCTTGTGGGTGAGGCGAAAATATCCCTATAGGTTGTACTCCTCCACGACCTTGTCTATTTGTTGCTTTTGTGAAGAGTAGCCCTACCTAGAAGTTGTGGCTACAACCTTCTTCTTGCCCTAGGGGCGAATCATAAGGAAAAAAAAAATTCCTGGTCTAGGAAACAATCTGATTGCATTGCTTTGTAGTGATCAAAGAGATGGTGGTAGGCAGGGCTACCTCCGATATCCTGTACAACTTACTAGCCAAAGTAATAATCACATAGCGAGGTCTAGACTCATATACAACATGTCACTTCCACAAGTATCGTTGTCCTAACAATACATCACAAACTTCAAGAGGATCAACATCACACAATACCTCATCCGTGAAGGGCTTGATGTTGTAGGGAAGGTGGCACTGCTAGCTGATGTGAAGATCTCATCCTTGGTGAAACCACTTGATGGTGTATGGTTATGGATGTGTTGTAATCTTTAGGCCCATCCACTTCATGATCTCTGCTAAAACGAGGTTATTTTGGCTCCCACTCTCGATAATGAACTGCAACGGAGAACCTTCACCCACATATTTGAGTGGAAGAGGCATTCCCCCTCCTCTGGATCTTCAGGCTCAATATTTTGGATCTTGGTGGTGGTCATGGTGGCACTAGGCTCCACATCAATGATCCTCTTCCCTTTTTCAATTCCTTATCGAGTTTTAATTTAGAGTCGGACCCTGCATCTGATTCAGAAGCCTTCAACTCGGCCACTAATTACTACTTGACCTGACAATCACTTGTATTGTGAGTGGAGCTCTTATGGAACTCACACCATTTTCCCATGTCCTTCTTCGTCTTCGGGGTGTTGTTTTTTCTTGCGGCTTCAGCAGGTTGTCTTAGATAGCCCCACCTTGGCTTGGTCCTTTGTTTTGTGGTTTTGGGGCACCTTTCCCTTGATTTGGATTCACATATCCAAAGTCCCACTTCTTCTATTTAAACTTCTGCTCAATCTTAACAGCGTACCGATACTCCGTGTCAAGAGAGGAAATGTCTAGGAACTCCATCTCAACCTGGATGTACTTGTGTAGATAGCCGCGGCACTTGAGCACCAAATGTCGCTCAGTATCCTTAATACCCAGCTTTGTGCGAAGGGTATGGAAAGTATTTGTGAACTTTGGCACATCTTTGTCCCTTCCCTATTGTAGTGTGGTCCACTTTATGTATTTTTCTTCATAGCTCACGACAGGGTAATATTGTTCCTTGATGGCATCTCGAAAAGAATTCCAAGTGGATGCAGCTGAAAACAGTGAGGTTTCACTCTCGTCCTTTTGTTCATAGTAGGATTCCCATCAGTCCTCGACGTGTGGGGCAGCTTTAAGAAGCACAAAAGTAATATTTTCCCGATTGGAAAATTCATGAAATAAAAAATATCCTTCCAATATATTTAACTATTTATCTATGATATATGCATCTATCAAGCCTTTGAATATGGGAATATCGAAGTTAACTTGTACCTTAAAAGGAGTGGCGCCTCCAGAGTGGTTGTTGGATGAAGATGCATTACCTGTGGGTAGTTGTCGAAGGACCTAGGAAAAGTTATCCATTGTCGCGTCCTCTATCACTCGAGGGCTTCCTCGAACAACATTTTGAAAGGATCTCCTACCCCCTCGTATTTATTTTCTTTCACCATGGGAGGTCATCGGGTTTTGTGAGGCTGACCTTGAAATGGTTCAACCAGATCAAGCCCTAACTCCTTATACCTTAACCTCGTTGGGGACATGCAAAGAAAAATAGAGAAAGAGCATACCGCTCTAATACCACTGATTCGAACTTAAATAGGAACGCAACAACTTACAATATAATCATAAACATAGATATGCAGAAGAAAAACACTTCATTTCATTAATAGAAAAATATTGAACGATGCTTACAAACAGAATGGAAATAAGATAGCTCAGGCAATGGTATTTTATCTTTGAGAAGAGATGTGGCAGCTACATGCCTCTAAACTGTGTTACAATGAGGCTCAAGAGCCATTATTGGAAAACAAGAGAAAACTCTAAAAAACCAAAACCCTAAGCTTAGGAGATGTAACACCAAGAGTTTGTGGGCCTCATTGGGGTTAATTGGGCAACCAACTTCCCGGGGTCGTAACTTGGTCATATTATCTCTGTTTGGCGCATACGATACCTTGTTGGAAAGGTTTATTTGAGTACTACAGGTTTTGTCGCAGGCCCTCGAATATGGCTACATGTCTGCCACAGACCCCAAAAATGCTGCTTAGGGGGTCAAAACTGCTCCAGAAGTTTAGGACTCGAAAAACTACTAAAAATAGTAAATGTTGAAATGAACAAGGAAATAGATGAAATTGACTAGGGGTCTAGGTGGAATAGGCGGGTGGCCACCAATATCCACCTGGGTCATGGCCGCCTATTTAACTGTTTCTATGACTTACTGGTTTCTTTTCCAATTCAAATTGGGGTTTTCGGTTTATGGTTGACTTAACATCTCTGCACAGGTATCCCCATCTGTCACCGCAAGCCACTCCACAAGATGACTGTCTTCAACAGTTCTAGGGTACAGGTAAGCATTTTCAATAATTAGATCCTACTCATAGTTCTAACAAGTCAGGTTATAATAAATTCTTATTTTCTACAGATAATGTGCCAACCTGTGGCATTATGGCGACACAGACACAGGTAAATTCGATAACCTCCCTTCACCCTCGAATTCAACTTTCATTTTATTCTTCCTAGGACATTATTTGACTTATACTTCTTATGACAGGTACCCACTTTTCTTGACTGAACAATGACGTTATGGGTTTGGCTAAGCTCTCCAACTTGACAGGGTTTGTTTTCTGATACCAGGTATTCACTCTAGTATCCAAATTTCCACTCTTGAGATACTGTGTTGAAATGTTCTCGTAGTCAAGGGTTATAATTTTCTTATTTAAAAGCACGGCATAGCTGTGGCTACCTTCGAGACTATTGTAGCTCTTTGGTTATTTAACTCTGTTTACGGACATAAGAATAGTTATGGGAATATAGTTGCTGAATTGTCTAATTTTCTAATATAATAGGCACCACACCTTCAGGAATAATTTATAGGTTGTTCTAAATACTATGAATGTTATATCTGGTGGTTAAATGTGTTGCACACAATACTCTTCAAGGATTGTTCTTATTTTTTTAATTATAAACTCTGCTATAATTTTAGTGGGGTTCTGTTAAAAGGATTCGTAATCCCATGTTAAAAATATTCCAGCATGAAATTATTTCAAGTCTATTTTCACTTACGTAGAATTTTTATTAATTTTTCTTAACTGCGCACGTAGGGTATTAAGCTTCTTATATTTAGATTATTTGTGTTTAACAGAGAACTGTCTTTGTTATCCTCATATTGTACTATTATATCTTATTATGAAGAGGCCACTTATTCCTTATTTACTGTGGTATTGGAAAAATACAGTTTGTTTGGGGACTGTTTCATAGTAGGCCATCAACCTATCTAGCCAGGATCTAACCCCAAAACCACTATATATTATTGTGCAATGCTCATAATTTGCTACTTAGTCTGGATTGAAAATAAGTTCCTTATTACTAGTATAGAGCACAACTTCTTTAATTTTCATGAGTTATTGAACTTGGCTATATAATTAAATAGTCCTTCAATACTTTATGGTATATTAAATCCTTGACAATCAACCCTTACATACAACTAATAATTACAATACTATATTTTCCAGAAAGGTTTAATGTTTAATAAGATTTCTTCTTATCTTTACACATTCAAGATAAATGTAATTACATGTTCTCATGCAACTCCTAAATTGCTTGCCTTGGACTTAGAAAATCATTGTGCTATTCCTCCCTACCATGAGATCAGGTCCCAACTGTGTCCCCCACCATGCACTATTCACAAATCTGTGTCATCAGCTTCTATGACTATCTAATCCTAACCAAACTTAGTCTCAGCCTTAGCGCCTTATAGGATCTATCTGACCTTTCAACACAATTTTCCCTTCTTTTGGTTTTCCTCCTCCCCCCACCCCCCCACCTCGGGTACCTCTACCCTTTTGGTGGGTCTTTTCTTTTCTTTTTGGGGAGAGGCTATGGGTAGGTAACCACCTGACCATAACTGACTAACCATCCTGTTATGTGAAGTATTATTGGGCCAAATTTTCCAAAAATAATTATTCAACATTCCTGCATTTTAAAACATGATTCATTTATAAAAATATAAAAGTAAAAGTTTGTTAGCACTATTTAGACTTTTACAAAAGTAATTATTATTTACAGTCCTCCCAAGGGATATTACATCTTCCCCTCCTTTAAACCAAATATCGTCCCGATGTTTCTTTCTTTCTGAAACTTGGGTGATAACTCACTTTCGTAGTGTGACTTCTTTCTGATCGAGTATATGTAGGGGCTTGGTTAGGAATTTGTTGTCCGGCTTGACCTACACACAATGATGATTCCATTAGATTCCTTTTTGGTCCATACTTTGGTAAAAGTATAATCATCTTAATTATATAGTATATTTTTTTAACTACCTATATATCTTGCCAACTGATTATATGTTTAGGGTCATAGATATACTTCTTTAATATAGAAACATGGAAAATATTATGTACACGAATGTGGCTTGGAAACACTAGCTGATAGGCTACTGGCCCGAATTGAGCTGAAATCTAGAAGGGGCTACAGAAGTGGGGTGCTAACTTAGCACAACTACCCCTGTAAGGTTCTTCTTTTGGGCCTGACCCATGCATATACATGATCCCCAACCTGGAACTCTTGATGTTTATGATTCTTATCTGCATAGATTTTCTGTCGATCTTGAGCAGCTTTCAGATTTATCCTTACCTTCTTCACTGCCTTCGATCTTGAGCAGCTTTCAGATTTACCCTTTCCTTCTTCACTGCCTCCTCTATTTCTTTTAGCATTTCGGGTCCGAACATTAATTTATCTTTCGGGCTTCCCAATTAATAGGTGTTCTGCATCTTCGTCCATACAACATCTCAAAAGGACTCATTTTTAGAGATACATGGTAACTATTTTTGTAGGTGAATTCAACCAAATGTATATAATCCTCCCATTTAGATGGTTGTTGCATCACATACATTCGCAACATATATTCTATTTCTTGATTTACTCGTTCTGTTTGTCCATCCGTTTGAGGGTGATAGGTTGTACTAAAATGTATTTTAGTTCCTAAACCTTCAAATAGATCTTTCCAAAATGCAGATGTAAACTTCACATCTCGGTCTGAAATTATTACTCTCGGTGTACCATGTAATCTAAAAATTGTTTTCATGAATATGTTAGCAATTTGAATTGCTTTAAAAGTTGGTTGAATATGAATAAAATGAGCAGATTTACTTAATTTGTCAACAACTACAATTAGAGAATCATTTTATCTCTTAGTCCTAGGTAAACTAGTAATGAAATCGATTGAAATAACCTCCCACTTCCATTTCAGAATAGGCAATGGATGGAGTAATCCCGTTGGATGTTGGCATTCAACTTTTACCTATTGGCATTCCAAAAAATGAGCTAAATAACCAAACTCTTCTTTCTGCATAGCTGGCCAAGAGTATTCTTTTTTTAAAGTAACGATCAATTTTTGGTAACCGGGATGAGTTGTGTAAGGAATTCTATGATACTCATCTAGAATTAATTGTTTAACAATTTTTTGATTGGGCACATACATTTTGTCCCAATAGATCAGTAAATTTTCTTCATCCACTTTAAATCCTATTTGTTGTTCACTGCTATTCTTAATCTAGGCTTACTGCCATAAAAAACTATATTCCGAGTCCTTTTGCGTAGCCCCCCAAATTTTCTTCTTAAAGGCAACTTCCACCTTATTGAATGGAAGTTCATAGATACAGTTGGTTTTCCAACTCAAAGCATCAACTACTTGATTTTCCTTCCCTTTCAAATGTTTTATCTCAAAGTAAAATTCACTTAAGAAGGAAACCCAACGTGCTTGTCAAGAATTTAGAGTAGTCTACTTAAAATAATTAGCTAAACTGTGATTATCTGTCATTATTAAAATTTCTTCCCCAACAAGTAATGTTGCCACATTTTTAGTGCATGAATTACCATCGTCGACTCTAAATCATATGCTGAGTATTTATGTTCATGCTCTTCTAATTTCTAAGATTCATAAGCTATAACCCTTTTGTCTTGCATTAATACACCTCCCACACCTTCCTTACAAGCATCACTACAGACAATGAATTCTTTGTTTAGGTCTGCAAGGCTTAATATAGGGGCAGAGGTTAATAAGTGTTTCAGTTGGTTAAAGTTGCTTTGGCACTCAACTAACCATTTGAAAGTTTTTCCCTTTTTTCTGTAGGGAGGTGATGGGATATGCCACCTTTGAAAATCCTTTAACAAACCTTTGATAATATCTGACTAATCCCATGAATGATCTTATATCCGCCACACTTTTCAGAATTGGCCACTCCATTATGGTTTTTATTTTCTTAGGATCCACTGCAATTCCGCCTTTGGTTATGATATGCCCCAAGTACTGAATTTGTTCTTTGAAGAAATCACACTTGTTGTATTTTGCATATAACTAATGGTCTCTCAGGGTCTACAATACAACTTGTAAATGCTCCTTATTCTCCTCCATGTTTCGAGAATATATCAGTATATCATCAATGAAAATTAGTACAAACTTATCCAAATATTGATGAAAAATAATGTTCATAAGACACATATTGTGGCAAGGGAGTTTGTTAATCCAAAAGGTAAAACAACAAATTCCTAATGTCCATATATAGTTCTAAAGGTTATTTTACAAATGTCCTCTTCTTTTATTCTTATTTGATTGTACCCCAAACAGAGATCAATTTTAGAAAAAAATTTAGTTCCCTTAACTTGATCAAATAGCTCATCAGTGGCTCATCAACACGTGGCAAGGGATATTTTTTCTTGACTGTTAGTTTATTTAACTGTCGGTAGTCAATGCACAACCAAAAATTCCCATCCTTTTTTTTTACGAAAAGTACAAGAGCACCCCAAGGGGACACACTTGGGCGTATGTACATTTTATCCAGAAATTATTGTTATTGCATTTTTAGTTCTGTTAATTCATGTACACTCACTCGATAAGGTTCCCAAGATACTGGAGTAGCTCTAGGAATTAACTCAATGGTAAAGTCTATATCTCTTTTTTGGGGGAAAACCAGAAATATATTCTGAAAAAACATCAAGAAAATTTTGTACAATAGCTAAATATCCCAAGCTGGAATTTTTCTCCTTTGAATTAGAGTATCCTACCTACACTATGTAGATCTGACACCCTTTCCGAATAAATATGGCCAACTAGGAGGCAATTATGGATCTCAATTTCAAGGGTCTTTTAACTCCTTGAATCTCTTGTCACACCCCATTATCATTTAAGTAATTAATAGTTTTATCTTTACAATTAATAAGGGACCAGTGTATTTCTAACCAATGCATACCTATCAAGTTTATCCTAGGGGTAGGACATTCAAGTTTATCTTGATTGGTTGTCCTACCGATTCCATAGGGAAATTATTGACCTCGGCAGGACTCTTCTTTTGTCCCCTGTGGCCAATTGGACAAGCCATGGATTTTTAAATTTAACCATTTGTGAACAACATTTTTCTACCACTCTGGGACTTACATAACTCAAACTAGCCCCTGGATCGATCAAAATAGATATGGGTTGGTTGAAAATCTTCCCTTACATCTCTACCATTGTGGGTTGATATTCTGCTTGATGATCCTCTAGAGAAACATTGATCCTTGGTCAACTTCTTGCCACTTCTCCCATAGTTGATGCTTCCTGAATTTGTGCAACCTGATTGCTTCCTTTGTGGTAAGGACAATTTTTAACATAATGTGGTGCTCTGCATCCCCAACATTGTACTGGGGATCTGGTTTCTAATTCTACCTTTCTTTTTTTTGGTTGGTCATTGACCGTCAGTTCATATGTCAATTTGAGCTTGTGCTAGGTTCTACCAATTTTTTGATTTGACTTATTTTTGTAAGACCCTTTAATGTTCGTAGGTTTGTTTACTTTTTCTCTTGATGAGAACTTGAATCCTTTCTTTTTAGGCCACATTTTTCCTCCATCACCCTTTTGTCTTGTTTTCAAATAACATATACGTTCCTTTCTTACGACTTCATCCATAGTTTCTGGATTGTCGAATTCCAGCCGCTCTTTCATAAATGCAGGTAAGTTGCTAATAAATCATTGAACTTTAGCTTTTTATTCATGTATATATGTAACATACAGTAATAGGGATGTAAATTTAGTTATGAACTCATCCATGGTTAGTTGTCTCAGTCGAAGATCATGAAACTCCTTCGCCTTTTCATCATAGAACCTTTCTGCTAAGTATTTATCCTTGAAATGTTTCTGAAATTTTTCCTATGTTATATTCTGTTTGTTAATTCCTCATATTGTTTTCACCTCTTCCCACCATAAGGTAGCCTTTCCCTGCAATTTATAGATTGCTAGTTGAGCTTTTAGATTGTGATCATATTCATACATTTGAAAGTACTTATTCATATTAATTAGTCAAGCCTCGACAACCTCCTCCTATTCTCCATCAAATACTAGAGGTTTTATTTTCTTAAACTCTCCTTGCAATTCAATCTTTTGTCTCTTATTCATTTTATGGTCTGATACATTATCTGACTCTTCCTCCTGGTTTTCCTTATCACCCTATGACTCTGGATTGTTGCCTCCTATATTTTGATGAACCATCATGTTCTCATGTTTTGGGCTGGGAATGGGTTGTCTTTGATTTTGCCTGTCAGATAGGATTTTCACAATTTTCTCTTGTTCTTGCATCATTCCTTCATTGTCAACTCGTAATCTGGTCATTTCAATTTTTAGTTCTTGAACCGTTTCAAGGATAGAAGCATTGGTGTTACGTGATTCTTCTCCTAAATGTACCCACATTTTCGAATTAACTTCTGGAAAGCATGTGGAACCTTTCCCTATCACAGTTCTCTCTTGTCCCAATTCTGTTAGCCTCATAATGTCTCTGAATTGCACTTTATGTTTGCACAATCCTTGTTTCTCTCTCTGTGAACATCACAATCATTGTTAATTTCTTCAAAATCCCAGAGGTCGCAGATTAGCAACCTCTACTTTGATACCACTTGTAACAGTCGAGACACAACAACCAAATAAAAAAAACTTATACTACTTGTTAATGCTATTATTCAAACAATAATCTGTTAACCTATATTCCTCATGAATTATCAATGCAAACATATACATACATACATACATACATACATACATACATACATACATACATACATACATACATACATACATACATACATACATACATAC
>APFE030313751.1:0-45595 GCA_000404065.3 Pinus taeda | reverse complement strand
GACCAAGTCATCCACATACAGCACCATAATGAGAGGCTCCTCACCTATCACGATAAAGTAAAGGTTCGGATCTGCCTCACTCTTGGTGAAACCCATCCCCTGCAAATAAGTGTCTATCCTAGAGTACCAAGCTCTGGGAGCTTGCTTCAGGCCATAAAGGGCCTTCTTCAGTCTGCACACATGGGACTCCTTCCCATGCACCTCAAAGCCCTGTGGCTGCTCAATGTACACCTCCTCCTGTATGAGCCATTGAGAAATGCGGTCTTCACATCCATCTGGTGGATCTTCCAACCCATCTCTGCTGCTATCGATATAATGGAGCGAATCGAAGTATATCGAGCCACGGGAGCGAAGGTCTCCTCATAATCAACTCCCTCTACCTGGGAGAACCCTCTAGCCACAAACCTCGCTTTGAATTTCTCAATGCTGCCATCTGCAGCATGCTTTACCTTGTAAAGCCATCTGGAAGTAACCACGGACTTGTCCTCAGGCCTCGGCACCACCTCCCAAACATCATTCTTCATGATAGAAGAATACTCCTCCTGCATGGCCTCTCTCCAGACCTGCTGGCTAGCTGCCTCCTCATAGCTAGAAGGCTCAGAGTCAAGGATGCTGGTAACCATCGCCATATAGCTACAAAATCTCTCAGGTGGTCTACTCTCTCTGACCGGCCTCTTCGGCTCAGCAACAGATGTGGCATCTCTCAAGGTGTCCTGAAGCCACTTGGGCTTCCTCTTCCCTGAGCATGCTTCTCCCATAGGAGAATGAAACTCCTCCTCCTCATCACCGTCAGTAGCCTGAACTCCTGACTGCATGTCTGTTGTCCTCCTACCTGCACCTGAACCTGTAGAAGCTGAGGTACCGTGTGAACTGTCCATCGGTGGACTCCCTAGTGAACTGCTCTATGACCTGCTCGGAGCACCACCCCTCTGGCTCGGTGAGCCACTGCTCACTGATGGACCTGACATCCTCATAGATGTACCTCCAGATCTTCCTGATCCTCCTGATCCCTGCCCACTGGATCCCTGTGACTGACTCAACTGCTGCTGAGGGTCTGGCTGATCCAGATACTCCAACTCCCGTGATCTCCTAAAGGCCCTGTCCTCCTCGAACTTCACATCCCGTCTGACAACAACTCTCCTCTGTGCAGGAATGTAAATCCGAAAGGCCTTTGAGGTCTCACTGTAGCCCACAAAGATACCCTTCTCTGCAGTGGGCTCTAGTTTGGTCCTCTTCTCCTTGGGTATATAGGAGTATGTAATGCATCCAAAGATATGAAGATGACCAATATCAGGCTTCTTCCAAGAGAAAGCCTCCTCCGGAGTCATGTGCCCCAAGGCACGATGCGGACTCCTGTTCTGCAAGTAAACAGCTGTGTTGCAGGCCTCTGCCCACAAAAACAATGGCAACCCCTGATCATGTAACATTGCTTTGGCAGCCCCTATGATGGATCTGTTCTTCCTCTCCGCAACCCCGTTCTGCTGGGGGTTGTAAGGAACAGTGAACTCCCTCCTAATGCCTGCCTCCGCACAATAGTCAACAAACTCTCCAAGGGTGTACTCTCCTCCATTGTCCGACCTTAGGGACATGATCTTCCGACCTGTCTGTGTCTCCACAAGAGCTCTAAACTCCTGAAACCGCTTGAAGACCTCACTTGGTCTTCAAGAAATAAATCCAGGTCCTCCTGGAGTGATCATCAATGAATAAAACATAGTACTCATATCCACTCAAGGAAACATGAGACATCCGACCGCTCACATCAGAATGAATCAAATCAAGTATCCCAGTCGCTCTGCTGTCACTGCTGGGAAAAGGGGATTTTGCAAACTTGCCCATAGCACAACCTCTGCAAGTATCAAAGTGATCAGTACTGAAATCTGGCATACCTGTAGTGATCTCCTGCAAGGTCCTCAAGGCTCCATGATACATATGTCCCATCCTGCGGTGCCAAATCTCACACTGCTCAGAACTGCTAGCTCTGCTAACGGTACTACTACTCAATGCCAAAAGGGGCTGGAATGCAAACCTGTACACCTTTGCATGGCGTACACCTATCACTCTAGCTGACTCAGCTGGAGCGCCCCTGGGATACATAAACACCTGTCCTCCCTGAACAGTACCTCATATCCTCTGTCCTCCAAAGCTGAGACAGATATGAGGTTCTTCCTCATCCCTGGCACATAAAGAACCTCTGTCACTTTCAAGGGAGGTTTGGACTTCCTCTGAAATGTCAGTGTCCCCACCCCGACTGCTCTAACAACTCTGTCATCACCGAGTACTACCTCAATATCAGTGCCACTCTCTGAAAGCTCCGAGAAGTACTCACGGACTCCTGTCATATGACGTGAAGCCCCACTGTCTACATACCAAATACCTGTAGATGCTCCGCTAATCGAGGGAAAAGCCTGCTCCCTCTGAACCTGTATGGCAGGTGATCCTGCACTAGAGGACTCACACATAGTGAATGCAAACTCCCGGTCAAAACGACCTGCAAAGTCCTCAATCTCTGCTGATGCTGCCAAACTCTGGTCTTTCCCCTTCTTCTTCTTCTTCTCCGGACACACAACTGCATAGTGTCCCATCTTTTGACAATTCCAACATTTCACCTTGGAATAGTCCTTCTGTGTGTTTACCTGTTTAAGTGGAAGATCTTTGAAGTGGTCGTAGACTTGAAGGACTCCAGCGGAGGTGAAAAGGAGTAAGATTTGGTGACTTTTCTAGACTGTTTGGAGGGTCGAGTTCCCTAGGCAGGAGGTCGAGTATCTGACATGAGATCTAGGCATGTTTGGAGCACACCTGAGTTGCATTATAGTTATGGTCTAGACCGCAAACCTTTCTGAGGTGACAAAAGGTTTGGATCTTTGTTTTGGAGGAGGTAGAGAGGCCTAGGAGGCAACCCCACCTAGGCCACATACACAAGATGGAAAAGCATGCAGTTTAGGCCTGTTTTGGGGGGTAAACACAGAGAGTAGCAGCAGTGTGTTAGGGTTAACATGTGCCCTAACCAAGTCTATCAAAGTTCAGAAAAAGTGCATAGTTGCCAAGGATAAAGGGAGCAAAAATAAGGTATGTGTGTCTCCTTTTGTTGATGTTGTTTTACTAGTGGATAGAGACTTGGGATAGATAGTTGTTGGAAATCTCAAGGTTGTTGGATGGTAGCAAGGAGGTGCCCAAGGAGGCCCTAAGTGCAGACCACAAAAGGATTTTAGATCTGCCAGGAGTGGTAGTGTTTTGGAGCAGATCTAGTGTTAACACCTTGAAGGACAAAGGACAACTAAGAGAGCAGTTGGATAAGCCCAAGTTCATTGAATAGAACATCTTGCAGTGATAGGTGGCAGCCCATTGGCCCAAAGCTTGTCTTCATTGGAGCAGTGCAGGAAGGCAATAGAGGGAAGAAGTCCCAAAGGAGCTAAGGAGTAGTTGTGTGCAGTTGAAAGTTGTTCACAAACAGAGTTGTGAACAACTCAATAGAAGACCCTCTGTGTTGATTCATTGATGGACGAATGATCAGCTAGAGGGAAGATTTGTAAGTCGTGTTCAGTGACCTAAAGGAGCAAGACCATTGATAGAGGCAGTGCTGCAGCTTGGGAGAAAAAGGACCAGCGGGTGTGTTCAGGGGACGATCAAGGCAGTTGTGATTGTCGACTACAATAGCTAGATGATCAGTATATCTTGTTTAGGGCAGCTTGGTTGTCATAGTTGTTAACAACAAGCCCTAGTTTGTATTCTTGTATGAGTGGATGTATGAGGGCCATTATCCCTGATACGGGAGCCCTAGACAGTTGTATTACAGTTTGTTAATATAACAAAGTTGGGTTACTAAAAATTGTAAAAAGTTGTCTAATTTGTGCATGTGTTGATTTATTGCTATTTGTTCCACTGTGCAAAGTATTTTGTGTTGGAAAATAAGAAAGGCAGAAAGATTTTCTTTATGTTGATAATTACTTGTGATATTCTTATGTCCTTATTAACTTTCTTTTGTTCTTCTTTTATCTTAGTTCATCAAGAAATTACCAAAACCATAACACAAAGATCAAAGACACCAGATGTAGGCGGACGGCTAGGGAAAAACCCCTATCTAGGGGAAAACCCATTCAATAACTCTTCCTTCAATAGTTTCGTGAGATAATCCAAGACTCTTTTACCTAAACACAGAGTTCCTCCAATCACCAAGTCAGCCCTTCCCTTCAGAAGCAACTTTGACACAAACAATTACCAATATGCATAATAATAAAAGAGACAAGTGACACAGTAGGCTTCTCCAACCAAGGTCAAAACCTCTCACCTCTTAAGAGGAAAACCCAATCAAAAATTCTTCTTCTTAGAACTTCAATTGATAAGTACCAAGACCATGACATAGACCCTTAACTCTAATATCCTTCCAAAAACCTTGATACTCTGCCTCTTCCTTTGCTCTACCTTTCTCACACTGCTTCTCCAACTAGGGCCAAAACGTCTCACCTTTTAAGAGGAAAACCCGATCAAAAATTCTTCTTCTTAGAACTTCAATTGATAAGTACCAAGACCATGACACAAACCCTTGACTCTAGTATCCTTCCAAGAACCTTAATACTCTGCCTCTTCCTTTGCTCTGCCTTTCTCACACTGCTTTCCTCGGCTCCTTCTAGAGAAACTCGGTCTCTATGCTTCTTACTGCTTCTCCTCAGCTTCCCCTAGAGAATCTCGGTCTCTAGGTCTTTCTTGTTTTCCTCTAGAGAGACTCGGCCTCTAGATCACTTACGTTGACCTCTAGGAGAGTCTTTCTCTCACTGCCCTAACTTCGCACTTCCTAGAAGAATCTGTTGCCCAGACTTCGCACTAGCCCAGAAGATTCCGATGCCCAGACTTCACACTACTCCAAAAGATTCTGCTGCCCAGACTTCGCACTACCCCAAAAGATTCTACTACTCAGACTTCACACTGCCCCAAAAGATAGCCTTTTCACTAGCCCAAAAGGAACCCTAACTTCGCATTTCAGAAGAAACCACTTTCTCCCTTCTTCGCACTTTTGCTTCTCTTCCTTTCTTCGTGCTTCTGCTTGTTCCCCACTTCACACTTCTTCTTGTCTCAAGTAAGTCGAGTTTCTTGTCTTCAAATGGAGGACGAGTTAGGCTATATATACACCTTCGCTGCCCTTTAGGCGGACTTGACAGCTAGAGTTAGGCCAACTTGTTCTAGCAGCATCCTCATCGTTTGCAGGCTTACTTGAAGAGGTTTGCTGACAAGTTCTTGGCGGATACTTTACATAGATAATATTGACCTTTCTCAAAGTGTAACATGACTTCATTTACATGACAATGACTCCTACATTTTATGACTAGATGATAAATAAATCCTAAAGACTCTCAATTGGAGCCTTGACTCAAAAACAAAATCCTTGCTTATGAAATCCATGAAGAAAGTCAATAAAATAGTTTCATTTTTCTTTATTTACATCTCATTACATAAAATCATATTTACATGTCGTTATGAACACCGAACCTAGTTATACTTTTCAAAACAATGTCATCACAGAAATAAGATCTATGTGACATGTCAGTGACAAGATCTTGGTGGTAACTCAGTCTCGGTGCTAAGAAGGTCGAAGTGGAAGAGGAGTCAAGAAGAAGAAAAGAGCAGAAGACAGTCAAGAGAACTAGTGTCTTGGTCTTGGAGTGGCTAATAGGTCAAGGGTCTTGGTCTTGGTATTCGTCAATTGGAATCTCTATAAGAAGAATTTGTCCTGGTTTTCTTCTCATAGAGTGATGGGTTTTGGCCCTGGGTCATAGCCTACATTCTGTGTCTCTTGACTATTTATGTTCATGCATTGGTAGCTGTTTGATGAAGATGAACATTAATAACTTAAGAGAAGAAGATCCTAATCTAAAGTTCTAAAAAGAACTCACAAGCAGTTACTAATTAAAGAGAAATCACCTAAATCATGATGTCCTAGATTTCTCAAAACTATGTTTAAGAATCCAATGAAAAACAAGAAAAGTGCAATATTTGGATGTGCAAAACAAAACAAAAAAGGTTTAGACTTTGGATATAACAGACTTTAGTAATTGAAACATGTCATCATAGTCTACTTCCTTATTGCCAGAAACATTACTATTCACAATAGCCTGTCTTATTCTTTGCTAGTCACATTTTAAAAGAAAACAAAAAAATGTTTACATGATAAGAGAATTGCCTTTGTCTTATTCTTTGCTAGTCACATTTTGAAAGAAAACAAAAAATATTTACGTGATAAGAGCATCCTTTGACTAGGTTAGAATGGATGGTATTACCTTCAAGTACAATAAAGCCCAGCTATATGACCTGCAAGAAGGATCTCTATCTTTAACAGCCTGGCAAGCCACCCAAAGACAAAATCAACCAAAAAGCCTTTTTTCAGAATCATCATGAAAACCAAACAATTAAGGTTTGGCCAGTTGAATTCACGGCAAATACAAAATTTGAAAAAAGTATCAAACTAAGAAAATGCTTAGCATTCATTCAGGCAAATTGGAAAAACCTGAACATCCAATCGTATCGACTGCTGAATATCACCATCGTTCAGAAATACATTATCAAATACATCCATTAACTGTGTCGCCAGAAGAGTTGGATTTTGCAATCTATTTGCAAGCACAAAACCCAAAGCTCGCTCAAAACATGAATGAGCCAAAATACTTGCATACAAGTAACTACTTAGCAGAGGCTCCTTTTCTGCCTGTCATTGATGGCATGACATGAAAGTCAGGAACTTCAGTAAATTAAGAAATTTAAGTCCACCAATATCCAAATGACAAAGTATTTGAAATATTTAACCACGAGAAAAACTTAACAAAAGCCCTACGATTAATTTAATTCCTCCTCAAAGTTTTGTATCAGAAACATATATCTATAATAGCTGTGAAAGAATGGAAGAATTTCAAACAATTAACCAAAAATCAATAGAACTTTTCTTTACAGGAAGCTCATAAGATACAGAAAAAAAATTACCTACAGAAAAATAAACTTCGATAAAATGGATTCAATGATGCAACTCCCTTCATCAAAGCTCAATTGTTTGCAAGCCCATATTTTCAATTAGTAGAGTGGCCTTCATATTTGTGAATTATGACAGACAGAACTCATATTCCAGCTTCACGATGCATTTCAGGGAGAAGCTACTATGGAAAATCCAAATTGATAAAGAAAAATATATTTTTGGTTTGTAAAACCTTCAAAGATGTATCAATATGATTTTTTTCCCTTTTGTTGACATTTTGCCATTTTATAAAAATACAATATATGATACAACAATGCCGTACTTTAAGTAATAAACATTTTAATCAAGAAGGCCAAGAAAAGTGTAATGAGACATGGTCACTGTTAAGGGATTTAATCCACTTTTGGAATTTAATTATTGTGAATAATTGTCTATTGTAGATATCAGCTATTTTTAGCATCATTGTGCAAGGAAATTTATGTTTAGAAAGTTAAGTCTCCTATAGGACTCAAGGATGAACATTTTCTTCATGAGTAAATCTCAAAATTAGGTTTATCTGCAAAATTAGGAATATCTTTAGGATTTTGTGTCCTCAATTTCTAATTGGTCACAAATCTTAATCATAAATATATAGTCTTCACAGACAACAACAGCCACAGAAAGTGTTGTGCACCTGAGCATAGCAAAGCATGTGTATCATAAAAGATGACCATTTTAGTAGGTCCTACAGATCATTAGATGTTAGTTTAGTGATTAACCACATAAGTTTATTTAATGGATCACTAAGGTCAATTATATAGTTAGTCATTTTGTTAGATGCCCACAAATCTATTGTATACATAGGCATGTTGGCCATGATCTCAGGTTAGGGTTTCTTTCTAGTGTATATAGGTATGCAGTTCTCTCAACAAGGGGAACACAACTGCACTTTATCTTTTGTATTTCTTCCAATGATGAACTTTGTGGCATGTACTGCATAGGAGAGTGCTCCTTGTTGATTTTGGGTAGCATTGGATGTGCTCTAGCTCCGAAATTTTGTGGAGGGGCTAAAACACAGGAGATCTCCAAGACCCAGAAATCGTTTGGAGAAATTCCACCCAGATGAGGAGTTATTAAAATAATTAATATTTTTAATGGGTTCCTAGGTCTAAACTTAGGAAAATAAAAGTATTAATAGGTATTAATAAAGATATGGGTGAGAAGCTTCTAAGAGACAAGGATCCATTTTGTTTTAATCTTAGCCGTTGATTAAAGACTTAATCTTGGTCGTTGATTCATCAACAGGAAAAGTATAAGAGAAGATTTGAGAGTCATTTGGAGAAACAGCAGGCAAATACTCAGTAACCCGAGTGAAATCGACTCTCAAGAAGAAGTTCGATTTTAGAGGGAGAGTTGCATGGTGAAGGAAGAGGAGGGTTTCGGCATCAGTCAGAGACTGAGGAGGAGGTGATGCAATGCCTCAGAGAGATAGCGCAAAGGGAGAGCTCTGAGAGACAATGTAAGCAGAGACGAGATCTCACGCAGATGATGCAGGGATGACGCAGTCCTCACACAGATGACACAGGGGTGATGTAGTCCTCACGTAGATGAAGCAGGGGTGACGCAGTGAAAGATAAAGGGTCTTTGTAGTGTCAGGATCTCTCCTAGCGGAGAAGGAAAATTGCCTCAGGTGTTTACTTGAAAGTTTCTCTGTGTACTATAAAATTATTCCTTGTAAAGAGATTGTTGGTGAAGAATAATAAATAGACCCTCAACTGTAGCATCGGTTTTCCCGCATTGGGTTTTTCCCGAGACAATTGTCCAAACATAATTGTGATGATGTGATTGATTCTTGTGCTTGTATATCACTGCTATTTTTCTCTATGCTATTAAGTGATAACTGCAATAAAATTTATTTTAATGTTTGCTAAAGGGTTTTGTAAGACAACTTATTGTGAGAAATAAGTAGGAGAAATAAATCAGTTACTGCAGTAGAATTTCGCGTCAGAAATTATAACATGGTATCAGAGCAGAGATCAAGCAACAGGAGTAAAGAATCTGCTATGAGTTAGGAGCATGATGTCGGAGCATCAACTCAGAAGGACCCACGCAGATCTCCAGAGGGAAAAGAGAGCACGAGGAACACAGATCATGATTATTCTATGTTAGCTTCCAGACTGGAACAAGAAGTCACTTGCTTAGCAAGTTCTGCCTCCTCTGAGGTTTGGTATATAGATAGTGGAGCTTCCTAGAACATGACAAGAATACGAGAATGTTTTTCGAATTATCAGGAAGAAAGGATGAACTTCCAAATCACCATGGGAAATAAGTCAAAATGTACCCCCGTAGGAAGAGATACCGTAGTATTTCAAACAAAAGCAGGGGATCAACGTCGAGCAACCAATGTGCTGCATGTGTCGGGATTGGGGATGAACTTACTCTGTATCTCAACTTCAAAAGAAGGGCTATGATGTTTTCTTCATTAAGGAGAAAGTATATGTCACACACCCGAGTTGGAAAAAGAAGGCCGAGATTGGAGTCAAAAATAACAGGTTGTATAGATTATAGCTAGAATCTCCAATGGCACTAATAGGCGACAGTGGGGAAAAAGATTTGAATGAACTATGGCATAGGAGGATGGGACACTTACACCATGGGGCTCTACGAATTCTCGGGAGAACAGTATCAGGAGTTCCAGAGTTGAGTATCAAACAAAATAATGTATGCAGAAGATGCGCACTAGGCAAGTACGCCAAAGCTGCATTTTCCAAAAGCAACAATAGGGCTAAGAGTGTTCTGGAATTGATACACTTAGATATCTGCGGACCCATGTCCACAAGAGCTCTTAGTGGCGCTGAGTACTTTGTCACCTTCATTAATGACCGTTCCAGAAAGACTTGGATCTACTTTCTAAAAACCAAGGATGAGGTTTTTGGTTGATTCAAAGAGTTCAAGGCTCTACTTGAAAATCTGACAGGAAAGAAGATAAAGATATTGCGCTCAGACAATGGTGGAGAATACATCAACAAGGACTTCACTGATTTTTGCGCAAGGGAAGGCATCAGAAGAGAGTGGACAACACCCTATAATCCAGAGCAAAATGGAGTAGCAGAAAGGAAGAACAAAACTATTGTTGAAGCAGCCAGGGCGATGTTGTATGATCAGGATATGCCCAAGTTTCTATGGGCAGAAGCATGCAACATGGTAGTGTATGTCCAGAACAAGACTCCTCACAATGCACTACGCAAGATTACTTCGGAGAGTGTCTTCACCAGTAAGAAGCCTGAGGTGAGTCATTTCAGGATATTTGGGAGTTTGGCATATTGCCATGTACTCGAAGAAAAAAGGAAGAAATTGGATTAGACTGCAGAGAAAGGATATCTTGTGGGATATAGCGAGAATGCTAAGGCATATAAAGTCTATCTTCTGGGGAATAGAAGATCGTTATTCGACGAGATGTAAAGTTCATGGAGGACAGAGCTTTCAGGAAATCCCGAGAAATGCCTTCCGAAGAGCAGTCAAAGGATGATCCGTTGGTCCAGCCACTTCGTCCAGCAAAAACTAGCACCATTAGTTCTCCTAAAGGAAAAACTCCAAAGATATCACAACAAGTGGAGTCTCAGGGAGAGGAAAAGCAGATAAATATACTCACTACCAATGGTAGAACGAGCCAGGAACTTCAATAGATACTACGAGATGCAGAGAATTTCGTCGGTGCGCCCAAGAACGAGAAAAGGGAGCATAGACAACCAGACAAATACCAAGCCTTGGTGGCTCAGGTTGGAGAACCCTCTAGTTTTCAGGAGGTCGTTTAGCATCAAGTATGGGTAGATGCTATGGTGGAGGAATATAGTTCCATAATGGTCAATGATGTCTGGGAAGTGGTACCTAGGCCTCAAGACGGGTCAATTGTAGGTTCGAGATGGCTCTACAAAGTCAAATACGCTATAGATGGCAGTGTGGAAAATACAAAGCCAGGTTTGTGGCTAAGGGGTATTCTCAGAAGGAAGGATAGACTACGAAGAAACCTTCGCCCCAATAGCCAGGTATACTTCTATTAGATCCGTGATATCCCTTGCAGCACAGATGGGGTGGGCGATTCACTAGATCGATGTTAAGACGGCGTTCTTGAACGGGGTGATAGAAGAAGAAGCATACATTGAACAACCAGAGGGTTTTGAGACACATGAGAAAAAATCTCATGTATGCAGGTTGAAGAAAGCCTTGTATGGGCTTAAACAGGCACCTAGAGAATGGTACGGTCGAATTGATGGCTACTTGCAGAATATGGGATTCGTCAAGAGTGACGCAGATCCTAATCTCTACTATCTTGTTGTAGAGAATGAGCCTCTAATCCTGGTATTATATGTGGATGAAGTTTCCTGACAGGCTCATCCAAGCTTATCAAAGATTGCAAGGAGAACCTAGCCACAAAATTCGACATGAAAGATTTGGGACAGATGCATTATTTCTTGGGGTTGGAAGTTTGGCAGCAGAAGGGTGAAATTTTCCTTAGACAAGGGAGATACGCTATAGAGATTTTGAAAAGGTTCAGAATGCAGGACTATAGACCTATGGCTACTCCAATGATCACCAACTAGAAGAAGATTGATGCATCCGAAGATAAAGAAGTTGATCCCACCTTTTATAGGCAGCTCATAGGGTCCTTGATGTATCTGGTCAATACCAGGCCAAACATTTGTTACATTGTCAACACCCTCAGTCAGTTCATGGTCGAACCAAAGAGGGCGCACTAGGCAGCAACCAAGCATGTTTTCAGATACATACGAGGAATAGTCGAGCATGAACTAATGTACACCCGAGGCAATGACATCAGGCTAAGTGGGTTCACTGACGTAGATTAGGCTGGAAGTTCAGTAGATCGGAAAAATACCACTAGGTATTGTTTCAACATTGGATCAGGAATGACCTCTTAGTGGAGTAGGAAACAGAAATTCGTGGCTCTGAGCTCAGCTAACGCTGAATATATGGCAGCTAGCATAGCTTCGTATGCAGCCATATGGCTTAAGAAATTGCTTGTGAATCTATTCAAGAGAAAGATGGAAGCGACCAGTATTTTGTGTGATAATCAGAGTTGCATCAAGCTCTCTAAGAATCTAGTCTTTCATGATCTGTCGAAGCACATTGATATTAGGTGTCACTTTGTCAGAGACTGTGTCCAACGAGGGGCAATACAGTTGAGGTACACCCCAACAGGAGAACAGGTGGCAGACATCCTCACCAAAGCTCTAGGAAGAACAAAGCTTGTTTATTTTAGGGAGAAGATGGGGATGGTGAAGAATCTATTTCAGTAGTAGAAGTGAATAGTATAAGGAGTCGCAGTGCAGCAGTTAGCAGTGGCAGTGTTATGGGCAGCATGATGCAGCACATTTAGAGGGAGCTGTAGACAAATGTAGCAGTGACACTTGCAGTGTCATGGGCAACATTACTGGTTGCAGCAACGTTGTAGGTGAGGGGCAGTAGGCCGAGCATAAACAGCGCAGAGGACCGATGGCATGGATCAGTGTGATGCTTTTATTGGGAAGTACTGCTAGAGCACATTCATCACTAAGAGGGAGTGTTGATTTTGGGTAGAATCGTATGTGCTCTAGCTCCGAAATTTTGTGGAGGGGCTCGAACACATGAGATCTCCAAGACCCAGAAATCGTTTGGAGAAATTCCACCTAAATGAAGAGTTATTAAAATAATTAATATTTTTTATGGGTTCCTAAGTCTAAACTTAGGAAATAGAAATATTAATTGGTATTAATAAAGATATGGGTGAGAAGCTTCTAAGAGACGAGGATCAAGTATGTTTTAATCTTAGCCGTTGATTAGAGATTTAATCTTGGTCGTTGATTCATCAACAGGAAAAGTATAAGAGAATACTTGAGAGTCATTTGGAAACACACCAGCCAAATACTCAGTAACCCAAGGGAAATCAATTCTCAAGAAGAAGAAGTTCGATTTCAGAGGGAGAGTTGCAGGGTGAAGGAAGAGGAGGGTTTCAACATCAGCCAGAGACTAAGGAGGAGATGACGCAGTGCCTCAGAGAGACAGCACAGAGGGAGAGCTCTGAGAAATAGCGTAGAGGGAGAGCTCTCGCGCAATCCTCACACAGATGACACAAGGATGACGCAGTCCTCACGCAAATGATGCAGGTATGACACAGTGAAAGACAAAGGATCTTTGTGGTGTCAGAATTTCTCCTAGCTGACGAGGAAAATTATCTCAGGGGTTTTCTTGAATGTCTCTCTGTGTATTGCAAAATTATTCCTTGTAAAGAGATTGTTGTTGAAGAATAATAAATAAACCCTCATTTGCTACACTGATTTTTTTGCATTGGGTTTTTCTGGGGACAATTGTCCAAAAATAATTGTATGCTTGTATCATTGTTATTTTTCTCCATGCTATTATGTGATAACTGCAGTAGAATTTACTTTAATGTTTGCTAAAGCGTTTTGTAAAACAACTTATTGTGAGAAATAAGTAGGAGAAATAAATCAATTACTATTGATTTTGGGTAGCATCAGATGTGCTCTAGCCACGAAAATAGGTGGAGAGGCTAAAGCACATGAGATCTCCAAGAGATAGAAATGGTTTGGGCAGAGTCTAACCAATTTGGGAGATATTAAAATAATTAATATTTTTAATGGAGTTCCTAAGTCTAAACTTAGGAAAAATAAAATATTAATGGGTATTAACATAAAACTCAGTTAGAATGGTCCAAAAGTCATGGATCAAGCCAAATCTAATCTTAGCCGTTGATTAAAGATTTAATCTCGGTCGTTAATGGACCAACAAGAAAAGTATAAGAGGAGGCTTGAGGGTCAGTTGGAGATACACCAAGAGAGATCAAAAACTCGACTTTTTGGGCCAGGGTTTGTTGAGCAAATTGAGTGAGTGATCTGAGTTGCAGTTGAGGGGCAGAGAATACATAGCAGAGAGGCAAAGTTAGTACCAGGAGGATCAACGCATGTTAATTTTAGGTATGTTCTATTCTTAGATCAATTTATTTCAATTTTCACAGTTAGCTCCATACTTTTTCCAGATTAACAATCACATCAGCATTAAAGTAAACTGCAGATAGAACAAAAACATAAATCGCAGAAGACAAGCCAAGACAAGAGGACACAAGATGTGGCGCTAGCCGGGGACAAACCCCAATGTGAGGAAACCCTTGATCAATTCTTCTTTTATGTTCTTCAATAGTTTAGCAGAAAGAGAGAGAAAAAGTACATTTACAATAGAAGTCAACACTTTGACTTTCTAGATAAGAGACTAGATCATCTCTACATGAGATCAGTTGAAGACATGCTGCTTCAACTGATTATCCAAGGTGACTCCTCCACCTATCATTGTGTTGCATCTTGTCCATATGTTGCACCTCACCATGATGCACCATGCTGCTCTTCATGTTGCTACACTTGTCACTTTGCTACTCCAATCATTGAGCTGCTCTTATCACAGATTTGCATCTAATGTTGTACTCATCACTAATCAGCACTCAATGATAGCTTATGCTACACTGTGTTTCACCCAGTAAGGCAAACTCAATACATCATCGTCATCATGCTACAATACTTACATCATGCTACTGCTATACTTCTGTTGCTTCATCACACTGCCATATGTATATCAGCCTTAGTTGCTTGTTATGGCTTGCAGCCTAGTAAAGCAGCTAGGCTATAGTTCCAGATTCCTTCAAGCAGACCCAAACTAGACCCAAGGTAGCAGCTTAGCCCTCTAACTTCTAATCTGATGACAGCTACTCCTAATGTATCTCATACATGCTTTTGACCAGCAGTGAGATAGCTGTAGCTATGGCTAGATGTGACAGCGTATGAGGTCATCTTCATGTCTGAGATAAGGGCCTCTTTGGGCCTCCTTGCTGCGGCTTGATATCTCAATAGACAACGAATTAGGTGACTCCTTTTAGACAGCAAAATAGGGCTCTTAGGGTTGTGGATAGGAGCCTTTCAAGACATTGGAATAAGGTCTCCTTTAACAGCATTTAGAGGATCTTCTTTGACTGTGGATTAGGGCTGTGTATGAAGCTCGAATAGGTCCTCCTCATAAGTCAGCTGCAAGGGCTTCCTTCAACTACATCTAGGCTTCATGATTGCGGCTAAGCTATGGCTAAGTCTCCTTGCTAGAACAGCAGCTAAATCATCTCCTCTAGGACTGTGTATAAATCCTCTTTCTGACTACGGATAACGAGTCTCTTTCTTGTTGTGTATAGGGTCAATAGACAGTGGATTTAGGCCTTCATTTAGGGCCTATATTAGCCCTCCTTTCATCTGCGGATTGAGCCTCTTGAGACAGCGTATAGGGGCTTATTTATGCTTCACATAAGTCTCCTCTTTTCTGCATGTAGATCTCCTCATAAGCCTGCAGCTTACTGCGGCTAGGACATCATCTGCAGCTAGGGCATCACTGTGGCTCGAGCATCATCTTTAGGCCAGCATATACTCTTAGTGTCTCTCCTTCACCAAAACCCAAAGACGTGGAGAGGAGGAGATCACATGAAGAGTATGTGTCCAATGACTTCAAGTCCTCTTCTATTTATACTAAAAACGTAGAGGTTGAATAGACATGACTATTGGGCTTCTGAGCCTACATAAGTTGTTGGCCGACTTGACAATTTGTCCATAATCAAAATAAATTTATATCTTCATAAATACTTATCGGAATCGGATGATCTTTAGAACAATCCTACACCTCTCAATGACAGGGATCCAAGAAAAATGTCAGCTACCATAAATAAGATGACCCACATGGAGTTTGGCACTAGTTGCTAATTTTAACACTCCCTCTCAACTAGGGAGAACTCCATCCGTTGATCCATATGTCTAACTATACTATCTCTGCCATCAGTGCCCTACACTGCTCTGCTCTGGGCTGCTAAGCTTTGCTTAGCTCTGCTTAGCTTTGCTCTGCTCAGCTATACTCTGCTTGAACTATGAAGAAGAAGAAGTGATCGAGGATGTATCATACCATCCTCCACTGGCCCGAAGTCAGTCTGGAGTGTGTACCACTTTTACTGGTCCCAGACCAGTCCTCTACTGACCCGAAGTCAGTTTCAGAGGGTGTACCACTCTCACTGGCCCCAGACCAGTATCATTGATCCCAGATCAATGGAGGTCATCCTAGCATAGGGAGTACGGTAGATACAACGATGCGTCCATCGATAGAACTACTATTGGTCCCTATCCTCATTCCCCTACTCATTGATCAGATGAGAGGTACTTCCCATGAGTCCCAGACTGCATGGGTAGGATGCCTCGACAGGAAAACTAATCATCATGTCCACAAGAGAACGAATCATCCTGTCCAGTAGATGCCACGGAGAACTAATCATCCTGGCCCACAAGAGAACGAATCATCATGTTCCACAGTCGCCACAGAGAACGAATCATCCTAGCCCACAAGAGAACGAATCATCCTGTTTCACAGTCGCCAAGGAGAACAAATCATCTTGGCCCACAGGAGAACTAATCATCCTGTTCATAGCGCACTACCAAGGGAGGGTGAGTCACCCTGTGGTCGTATGTTGCCCCAATAAGTACTCCAAGCCTCCCCAGAGCTCCCAGAGCTCAATGCATACAACATGTAGGATCCTTATAAGAAGGTCTCTCAATGACTCCAAGTTGTTCGGGAAAGTCACAGATTTGACCTTTACCCGGGGCTTTGACAAAATGTCTGTGACCTGTACATCAGTCTCAATAAAATGGAGCCTCCCCGCTCATCGACTTACCATATCCCAGATAAGGCAATATCTGATGTCTATCTGCTGAAGCAATCATCGAATACAAGATTCCTCAATAATCGAATCTCACCTCTGGTTGTCACAGAGAATCACAGTGGTATTCATCATGTGTACGAACAGCTCACTTAAGAGCTTCTACAACCATGCAGCTTCACACGAGATCATACTCGTCGTTGTGTATTCGATTTCGGTGGTGCTTATAGCAACCGATTTCTGCTTCCTATTCATCCATGATATCGAAGCAGAATCCAAAGAGAACTAGCACTGAGAAGTGCTCTAGTGATCCTCCACACTGCCTGCCCACTCAGCATTCGAATAATCATGCAGTTTCATATTTCCGGCAGTGTATCTCAATCCATGAGAGATTGTGTCCCGAAGATATCTCAAAAGATTCTTGGCATCAATCTAGTGAGGCTCAACCAAATATGAGCTTACCATGCTAACTGCAAAACATATGTCCAGACGGAAGTTCACCAAGAACATCAACGCGAATGGGTTTATGAAACTTAGAGGCATTCCCAAATCTGGTCCAACATCACTACCATATAACTTCTGAAAGTTAAGATCCTCGAGGTAGTCACAGGCTTGCAGTTTATCATTCCACATCCGGAATCCAACTCCCTCTTACTTCTGCAAATGAGAGGGTCTGCACCTGTCAAAAATAGGTCGTCTTAATAAAGTGTTGATATCAGAGGTCTATCATCCACAACCTTTGGATAATGGTTTGGATCGGTTTCACTCCTAGTGAATCTCAACTTCATCAGATAGCTATCAATCCTCTCATACTACGCCTGGGGTGTTCTGCTTCAAGCCAAAGAGGGCTTTCTTCCACCTGTATACATGAGATTCCCGATCATGAATCTCAAACTCCTTGGGTTGTTCCAAACCTATGGACCTGCTATATGAGGGGAATGGTCCCCTTGTAAGATTTTCCTTCGATACATCTCAGACATGTACTATCATGCTCTTTTTGAATTTAGGCATCCCGGTCACTATCTGACTCACAGGCCTCCGGTGCTATGTGTCAATGGACATGGTCCCCAGTGGACTTTCTATACCTTGATACATCCCTGAACTCAAAAACATCTTTGAAAATTCTATTTTAAACACGTACCTTTCCATGTAACCTTCGACTTTCATTGTTGAAATGGACACCAGGTTCTTCTTGTGATCAGGTACATAAAAGAGATTTTGTAAATGAATCGAGTTACCCTCATTTAATTGAGGGGTAACATTCCCTACACCCTTTCTGGGATAGGTGGCATCAACTCCAAGTATAATCCCATGATTGTTTCCATCTCTACCAAATTAGAGAGTGCACCCTTCTATCCAATGAAGTGCCTTGAAGCACTACAATCAATAAGCCAGATTCCCAAAGAATCTAAAGGAGAGGGCCAATACAAGATAATGCGTCTTTATCTTATAAAAAAAAACAACATTTGATTCTTCATACTTGTGGTTCCTTGCTTTCTATGAAGAGTCGGCCTTTTCCTTGATGACCTGCATTCCCTGTCATTCCTTTGATCATGTCCCTATTGTTACCATCATCAAGTGATGTGTCCCTTGCATTCAGACACTCCTTCACATAATGGTCAAACTAGTTATCTGCCTTTCCTTTCATCCTGAGATTCGGTCTTCCAATGAAGTGATCTTTAGGTAGGCCATATTCTGCTGCGCCATTCTGATAATATTCTCTGCTTCGACTTCACCCTTGGTGAATTTGAAGAGGGATAAGGAATCCACTGATCCTTTTGTCCTTCCCAACTGTCTTCGGTGATTGCTCTTTCACTCTAGCTTGGGCATTGTCTTCACCTCAGCTTTGATACCATGTTAATTTTAGGTATGTTCTATGCTTAGAGCAATTTATTTCAATTTTCACAATTAACTCCATATCTTTTCCAGATTAGCAATCACATCAGCATTAAAGTAAACTGCAGATAGAACATAAACATAAATCGCAGAAGACAAGCCAAGACAAGAGGACACAAGATGTGGCGCTAGCTAGGGACAAACCCCAATGTGGGGAAACCCTTGATCAATTCTTCTTTTATGTTCTTCAATAGTTCAGCAGAGAGAGAAAGAAAGTACATTTACAACAGAAGTCAACACTTTGACTTTCTAGATAAGAGACCAGATCATCTCTAGATGAGATCGGTTGAAGACATGCTGCTTCAACTGATTATACAAGGTAACTCCACCTATCATTGCGCTGCATCTTGTCCATATGCTGCACCTCACCATGATGCACCATGTTGCTCTTCATGTTGCTACACTTGTCACTTTGTTGCTCCAATCATTGAGCTGCTCTTATCACGGATCTACAGCTAATGTTGTACTCATCGTTGATCAGCACTCAATGACAGCTATGCTACACTGTATTTCACCCAATAAGCAAACTCAATACATCATCGTCATCATGCTACAATACTTACATCATGTTGCTGCTATACTTCTATTGCTTCATCATACTGCCATATGTATATCAGCCTTAGCTGCTTGCTATGGCTTGCAGCCTAGCAAAGCAGCTAGGCTATAGTTCCAGATTCTTTCAAGCAGACCCAAACTAGACCCAAGGTAGCAGCGTAGCCCTCTAACTTCTAATCTGATGACAGCTGCTCCTAAACGTATCTCATCCATGCTTTTGACCAGCAGTGAGATAGCTGTAGCTATGGCTAGATGTGATAGCGTATGAGGTCATCTTCATGTCTGAGATAAGGGCCTCTTTGGGCCTCCCTTCTGCGGCTTGATATCTCAATAGACAACGAATTAGGTGACTCTTTTAAATAGCAAAATAGGGCTCTTAGGGTTGTGGATAGGAGCCTTTCAAGACATTGGAATAAGGTCTCCTTTAACAGTGTTTAGAGGATCTTCTTTGACTGCTGATTAGGGCTGCGTATGAAGCTCAAATAGGTCCTCCTCATAAGTCAGCTGCAAGGGCTTCCTTGAACTACGTCTAGGCTTCATGACAACGACTAAGCTATGGCTAAGTCTCCTTGCTAGAACAGCAGCTAAATCATCTCCTCTAGCACTGTGTATAGATCCTCTTTTTGACTGCGGATAAAGAGTCTCTTTCTTGCTATGTATAGGGTCAATAGACAGTGGATTCAGGCCTTCATTTAGGGCCTATATTAACCCTCCTCTCATCTGCGAATTGAGCCTCTTGAGACAGCGTATAGGGGCTTATTTATGCTTCACATAAGTCTCCTCTTTTCTGCGTGTAGATCTACTCATAAGCCTGCAACTTACTGCGGCTAGGGCATCACTGCAGCTAGGACATCATTTGCGGTTAGGGCATCACTGCGGCTAGTGCATCATCTGCGGCTAGGGCATCATCTTTAGGCCAGCGTA
This sequence comes from Pinus taeda, assembly GCA_000404065.3. NCBI lineage: Eukaryota > Viridiplantae > Streptophyta > Pinopsida > Pinales > Pinaceae > Pinus > Pinus taeda. Next base: position 25,544 of record APFE030313751.1, on the reverse strand, counting down.
TACTCTTAGTGTCTCTCCTTCACCAAAACCCAAAGACGTGGAGAGGAGGAGATCACATGAAGAGTATGTGTGTCAAATGACTTCAAGTCCTCTTCTATTTATACTAAAAGCATAGAGGTTGAATAGACATGACTGTTGGGCTTCTGAGCCTACATAAGTTGTTGGCCGATTTGACAATTTTTCCATAATCAAAATAAATTCATATCTTCATAAACACTTATCGGAATCGGATGATCTTTAGATCAATCCTACACCTCTCAATGAGAGGGATCCAAGAAAAATATCAGCTGCCATAAATAAGATGACCCACATGGAGTTTGGCCTCAGTTGCCAATTTTAACAGCGCAGAACCGGGAGAGGGACGTAGAGCTAGCTAGAGACCACGCAGAGGCATCCAAGAGCTGCGCAGAGCCACAGAGGGCCAGCGTGTGAGACGCAGAGGGTCCAAGGGCTGACGCAGAGGCTCCAGAAGCTGACGCAAAGCCCAGAGAGGCTGACATTGGGCTAGAGAGGCTGATGCAGGGCCTAGAGGCAGCACTGGGAGCATTTCGTGGGACACACTGAGAGTTGGAGAGCCGGATAGGGTGACGCAGTCCCTATCAGAGTGACACAAAGCAGCAGAAGCTGCATTGTTGCTATGGGATCATCCATCCGGTATTTTAGCCGGAATATCTATCTCCGACTGTGAGGTACTACCGCTGAGGGCATTTTCTGTTGGGTGAGCCATTTCTAGCACCCAGGTTGTATTCTAAAACTGCATAATAATAAAACCCTTCGAATAGTTGCATGATTTTCCCGCATTGGGTTTTTCTGGGGACATTAGTCCAAAAACAACGGTGTCACTTGTGTGCTTGTTTACTTTCAATTGATGATCTGTATGTGTTGATATTGTATTTGTATTTATTTTCAGTATTTACATGGTAAATAACTTGTTAAGTAATTGAACAAGTAGGAAGAAATAAATCAGATAGTACAGGAGGAATTTCTAACGGGTTAAAGTTAGAAATTCCAACATGGTATCAAAGCGTGGTTGCAAATCACAGGATAACTAAAGGCATCAACTGAGCAGAGCAGTAGCAGCAGAAAACAGTTGTCCCGAGTGACAGAAGTTGTTCCTAGCAGAAAGCAGCAAGGAAGGGGTGACACAGAGTGCATGCGTCATCAATTCGAGCCAGGAGGAGGATCAGCGAAGTAGCAAAGAGAAGCAGACCTGACCTACATAGTGCCCTGTCATCTTTCTCAACCAGGAAGGATTGACATTGTGGCCAGGAGGTGCAGATTTTGCCGATGTCGGGATTGCACAAAGCCTAGAGGCTCAATTCTTCAAGTTGCTAAGGTATAGGGGGCTGCGGATAATTTGTGGAGAGAAGCTGGTGGGGTATTATGGTCAGAACAGTACCTAACAGGGCAAGACCAAGGAGGAAGGATTTCCGGAAAGGAAATCAAGACTCAAAGGCTATGTTGTAGGAAACGTAGGGCAAGGGGGCGTTTCCGTACAGAAACGGGTACGAAATGCTGAAACGCGTTTGGTACGGCCCTGAAACGTGTTTCAGGCCGTACTGCCACATTTCACGAAACTGAAACGTGGCCAGTACGGCCTGAAACGCGTTTCAGGGCCGTACGACTCACGTTTCAGCGTTTTACTTCTGTTTTTTTTTTTTAATTAGTTTGTTTTCTAATTTATTTTTGGGTTATCCTAGTGACTTCTAGTTGCTTCTAGATGCCTGTCTAAAATTATAAAAGTGAACTTTTGCCCTAGTGTTGATATGCAATTCATGGTAATGTTAAATTCTTAAAGTAAAAGTGATATTCTCCTTTATTTTTCATTTTCATCCTTTTACTTAAATTTTTAACATTACCATGAAAAGACTCAGGATGTTTGAGAGTGGTTTCGCCCTCATTGGATTTCATATGGAGAAAGTAGAATTTTAGATCTCACTCAAAATCCAGCAGACTTATCTGTTTTTCAGGATTTCAGGATTAGGGAGATTACAATGTTTCCATTGGATTTTATCATGTACTAGGGTATGGAACTTGTATTTAATCAAGAGAACCAAGCCCTCTATGCAGGGGAGACTCCCAATAATGAGGAGCATGTAGGGTACTAGGGTATGAAACTTGTATTTAATCAAGAGCACTAAGGTCGTTCGACTATGCAGGAGGAGACTCCCAATCAAGCACGAGACAAGAAATTAGAAATTTCTCGTCGCTGATTTTGGATATTTTTATTTTCATTATGTGATCATTCATGAGTAAATGAGATGTAAATTTAGAGACTTATAGTTTATGCATTGGAAATTGACAATTTTATCATAATGTAATAAATTAGAATGTATCATCCTTTTGCAAATGGGGTAGCAAGCTAAGTGGGCTTGATTGTGGGGAAAAAACTCCACAGTTAAGCGCGCTTGAGCCAGAGGATTTCCGGGATGGGTGACCTCCTGGGAAGTCCTGGTTACCGGGTGAAAGCCTCGGAAGTGATGATTGATGCTATGTGATTCGTTCTCCACTTTTCACTAGTTTCAATCCCACTTCTTCACCCCTGTGAGCATCACCCGATGCAATGAGTGCTAAGTGACCTATTCAAAAATCATGAGAAATTAGTCAGTTACGACTACCTCTCATGGAAATGGTCATACGTTTGAATGACTTACTTAACGCAGTTGAATCCCAAAAATGATATCTAAGTTTTCATAATGTTTTAATATTTTTATACCCACGAAAGGCGATGTTATATTGTTTTTGATTTTTGGTCAAAAATATCTGACTTCTATTAAAACCCAAAAATCTTGTAAAGCTTTCATAATGCTTTTCAAAAATTCAGGTTAAAATAAATTTCTAAAAATCAAAAATTATTTTCTAAATTTATATAAACATAAAGTAGATACTAGAAAGTTCTATATTGGTAGCTTATTAACTAAAAAGTAAAAACTAACAACTAGTTACTATTGCACAAAAATAATCTTGAATGATTAGTTAACATTTCCCCCTTAATTTGAAGGCACATTTGACATGCCATGTAACATTCTAAACTTTTCAAGCTTTTCGCATCTTAGTGCTTTGGTAAAGGTGTTTGCAATCTGCTCTAAAGTAGGATAATGTGTCAAATGAATGACTTGGGCCTCTACATAATGTCGAATCAAGTGATATTTGGTATTGATATGTTTGCTTCAAACATGAAACTTAGGATTCTTGGCCAACTGAATTGTAGAAAAATTGTCAATGAATAAAGGAGTTGAAGACTTGTGTTTTTCCTACAAATCTTCAAGTATTTTGCGAAGCCAAATAATTTCTTTTGTAGCTTGAGCTGCTGTAACATGTTCGGCTTCAGTGTTAGAATCAACAAGAACAAATTTTTTTCATGATCTCCAAGTGATAGTTGTTAATCCAAGATTCATCAAATAACCAAAAGTGGAGGCCCCAAGATCCTTAACTCCATCAAAATCAGAATATGAATAACCAGTGAGACGTAAGTGCAAAAGTTTGGAATATTTGATGTCATATTACTGAGTTCCTTTCAAATATTTGAGCACTCTTTTTTCTGCAATCCACTAACCTTCACGAGGTTGATGCATAAACCTAGAAAGTATTCCTCCAACAAAATCTATGTCAAGACAAGTAGTAGTTAACAAATTTAGACTTCCAATAACTTTCTTATACTTTGTTGGATCTTCAAATACACTTCCTTCATTTGAAGTGAGCTTTAGGTTCTTATCCATTAGAGTGGAAACGAGATTACAATCATGCATTCTTAACGCATTCAACAATTGTCCAATATACTTTTTCTACGAAATAAAAATATGCTTCATTTTTTTATCAACTTCAATTCCTAAATAGTAATGAAGCAAACCCAAATTTGTCATATAAAAAATATTCTATAGGTCCTTTTTAACATATGCTATATAATCATCAGTGTTCCCTTTCATCATCAAATCATTAACATAGACAACTAGATATACAACCAATCTTCCGAATTTCTTGACAAAAAGAGTTGCATCATCTAGGTCAAAAAGCTTATAATTCAATTTCACAAGATGTTCAATTAACTTTTCATACCATGCACAGGATGCTTATTTCAAACCATATAAATCTATCACTAATTTACATACTTTATGTTCTTTTCCTTTGACGGAAAAACCCTCTAACTAAAACATATAGACATCCTCCTTCAAATCGCCATTCAAAAAGGTTTCTTTTACATCCATATGATGTGTTTTTAATCCCTTTTAAGTTGCAAGAGAAAAACAAGGTTCTAATTGTGCCCCATTTATTTGTAGGAAAAATGTTTTTTGTGTAATCAACACCTTCTTTTTGTGGATAACCTTTTTGCTACAAGTCTTGCTTTGTACTTGTCAAGTGAACCATCTACCTTATACTTGATTTTATAAACCCACTTAAAGCAAATGGTTTGCATGCCAACAGGAGGATCCACTAGCTTCCAAGTGTCATTCTTTATGAGGGCATCATACTCCCTCTGCATCACATATTTACATTCATTAGAACTAGTAGCTTCTTCAAAGGTAGAAGGTTCATTAACAATAGAAAAATTGAATTCACAATCATGAGAACTGTTACTTGGAATTAAAGTAACATTTCCATAATTTCCTTTATTCTTTTAGAAGATATCCATGTATCAAAATCATCATAGTTTCTTGAAATTGTTCCCATGCATGTTGATTTTCATAGTGATTATTTCGGTGGTTGCTACAGTGGTTTATCATCTTAAAAATTAGGCTCTAGAATAGGCTCTTCAAGAGAAATTTCTGATGCTGCAGAAACATTATTATCATCTATTTTTTCTTCTACAGAAATATTATCATTATCCAATGTTAAAGATGGAAAATCCATAGACTGATCTATAATGGGAATTCCCCCTTCAAGATGTGGAAGATAATTATATGATTCACAAAAAAAAATAAAATAGAAGTGAATTTATCCAAATGACTTAGTTGCCTATCAATAGTAGAGGCATCTTTAGCACATTTAAGAAAAATTGCATCTCGTGAAAGAATAAATTTCTTGTTCTCCCCATCATATAACCTATAATCTTTAGAAGTACTAGAATATCACAAGAAAATACATTTGTGACTTATGGAACCCAATTTGTTTCGTTGCTTCTTAGGAATCAAGGCATAGCATGGAGAACCAAAATCTCTGAAATGTAGAACAACATGAAGACGATTATACTACATCCCATAAGGAGATTTATTATTGATGATAGAAGAAGGACAATGCTAACACATATAGGTTGCACAAAGCACTACTTCTCCCCAAAACATCAACTTAACATTCTTAAAAAACATCATTGATCTCACCATATTTAGCAAAGTTTTGTTTATATGATTTGCAACACCATTTTGTTGCAGATTATAAGGAATTTTGGTTTGACCTTTGATGCCATTGTCCTCCAAATACTTTTCAAAATCATGAGATGTGTATTCACCACCATTATCAGATTGTAGAGTGTCAATGTTAAGTTGAGTTTCATTTTTAATCGATAAGTGAAAATTTTTAAAAGTCTCAAAAGCTTGTGATTTCTCTTTCAACAAATTAACCAAACACATCCTTGACTAGTCACCAATAAAAGTCAACATATATTTATTATCATTGGAAGTTGGAATAAGAATGGGCCCACATAAATTAGAATGTATAAATCCTAACTTCCTGGAAGCTCTAGAAGTAGAGTTATGAAAAGGTTGCTTATTGTGCTTGCCTAAAATACAAGCATCATGTGGAGTAAGTTTTATTGGAATAGTACAAAGCCCTTTAATACCTTGTTGTCTTATAATCTTGATGTTATCAAAATTTATATGACCAAAACGAGCATGCCACAATAAACTAGAAGACACAGTATCACTTTGTTGAGACAAATAAGCAGAATAGAATGTAGAACATGAAGTGCCTTTGGGTTTCAACAAGTCATAACAATCATATTATCAGATTCTCTAGATCTCAACTACACCGTCAAATATATGTATAGAATGCCCTTGTTGTCCAATATGTATCAGAGAAATCAAGTTTCTTTTAAATTTAGGAATGTAAAGAACATCTTATAAAATATTATTAGCAATTCCTCATATTTTCAATCGAATAGATCCAATTCCTAAAGGCTTTACTTGTGATTTATCAACAAAATAAGATACTTCATCAATATTATCACTGAAGTTTAAAAAAAAATATCTTATGAAGGTTATATGACAATTGGCTCCAATATCCAATACCCAAATATATCTCCAATTGGATAAAATAGTGCTAAAGACATCATTTATATTAAAATTACAATCTGCAATAACAGAGTGAGCAAACTCAAGTGCTTTTCCTTTGTTAAGAGGTTGTTTCTCATGGTATTTTTCTTTTTTCTCACTAATGTTTTCCCAAGGAATGTGACAATTAGGGGAAATATGACTAAGTTTACCACATATAACATTTAACAATTTGTTTTATGATTTCAAGCTCTGAATGGGATTAAAATGTTCTTTTGACTTATTTAATTCTTCAAATATTGTGGTGCTAGAAAGTATCTTGTGACTTACCTCTTCTGTTATTGAATCATAAATCAATGCATAAGCATTTTTATCCTTATTCCTCCCCATTGAAATTTTATTGAAATTTTATTTTACTCTTCAAGCTATCTGCCATCCTTATTTTCACAAACAGCCTCCCACAAATCATTAAAAATAAGAGCATTTTTTATCTTTCAGGACCATTCTCGGTAATTTTCTTTTCCGCTTAGAATAACACCCACTATGGAGATCAACAAATTCATGATTGAATTAATGTTTGGTAGCCGAACAATAAAAAAGCCACAAAAACTTTATTACTTTCTAAATTTGATTGGACTCTACCTAATCGATAATTTAAATATAGGTTTAGGGTTTTCTAAAGATGTTACTTCTAACGCTTATTCTCAATACAACCACACCAGCTCAACCAATCTTAAAAAGCATGGAGTTTAAAAATTCATGGGTGCTCTGATACCACTGTAGACAGACCCATGAATAAAATCCACGACGAAAAATTGATTACAATGATATTGAATTTGTTCATTTATACAAACATAAGGTAGGTGTGAGACAATTTTGTCATAGTAACTTTTTAACGGAAAATTAAAAACTAACAAATAATTACTATTATACAAAAATAAACCTAACGGATTGGCTATAGAAAAAACCTTTAATTGCTTTTCCAAATCCTATGGTTGGGTTATTTTAACTATTTGTTAATAGGCAAAAAGTTTCAATACATTCATGGCCGCGTCTCTGTGTACAAAAGTAGATGATATAGATATACGATGGCTTTCAAAGGTTCCAAGCAGAAACTATGACTATTGGTCGATCACTATTTTACAGGATGATCAATCAGTTGTTTTCCAAGCACAAGCTGTTGCATTTTCTTATATCATCTTCAGAGCATCAAATTAGAGGCATGGAAACACTTTTCTTCAATTAGATTATGTTTATCATCATTGATGCAGATACCTGTTATAAAATTTTCTTGAGAACTATTATTCATTATTCTCAAGCAAACTTTGCTTGATGCAGATTCCTATTATGACTACGGCTTGGGGAATTAGCCGATTTGATATCAAATCATTATACATTTGGTTTAATATGTGCTTGGGTGTTGGTGAAGTTGAACATTCAATATTCCCAACATATAATAATATGTTGGGAAATCTTTAACCATTGATGGGAGACATTTGCTTCTGACTTGGGGAAATCTTTAATCATTGATGGGAGAAATTTGCTTCCATCAATTAATTGATAGGAATGGTGTCGTCAACTGCTAGATAGTACTAGTACTATCTAAGCAAAATTTGGTTCACTGGTTAATTCAAAAGCAAAAAAATTATGAAAATATACATTCATTCATTAAGAAAGGGTGGTGATTCAAATGTCATTTTTCAACTACAATAAATGAGCTAAGTGCACATGGAATTATCTTTATTCCAGTAGGAAAAACTGAAATATTCTAGTATTCTTGGAGAACAAAGTGAAATATCATAGTGAAACCTTGCAACTCCTTTGGATAATGTAGTTTTTTCTATGTATTTTAGGATTTTCATATTTTTTATTATTGGTATGCATACCAAATTTCTCCTCACCTGGGGTCTTTTATTTAATTTTTACTTTCACAATCCCTGTTTTTTTAATTTCTTTTATGTCTAGTAATGATAAACAATGTAGTGTTTCTCTTGAAGTTAACTGAGAAAGCTAGTAGATTTGGACTTTACATGTAACCTTATTGTACACCTTACACAAATTTTGCTAAGAAAAGTCACTAATAATTATATACATATAAATGAAATGAAAAATGAAAAATATTTTATCAAAGAAATTTTATTTTATTTTTTATTAAGATTAAAAATAATTTTAAAATTATAACGAAATATTTATTACAAATATATAAAATAAATTTAAATTTTAACAAAAATATATATTATCTTTGAATATACATCTATTAAATGTTTGAATATAAGTGTGGGATTGATTTGGACAGCGAAAGAATGGCATTGGGCTACAAGATGATCGCTACCCTACGGGGATTCGATCGCGGGGTCTTCAACCCTCGCCGTGTTATAGGAATCAAGTTAGGAGTCATGTCGTTGGCCACATATTCCATCAAAGATCAAGGGCTGAAAATATCTGCAGATCACACCTTCCTATTGAAGTATTTTTGGGCCCTAAAACTGATCTATCAGTGGATCCAAGATGTCGAGATAGAGATCTACAGGTTTATTCGCCCATACTTTGAGATCCTCCCCGTGCATAAGCATATTGCGGTCAGAACTATCCATGGCGCCGACTTACTTGGATGGCGAAGGAACTGACAGAATAATGCACTCTCGGTTCCACACTTGAAATGCACCTATCTGAAATGGGATCTGGCACCCGAAGCTGCATAATGGTTCCCATGGAGCAAAGCTCTCCAGATCCATATATGGGTAACAGAAGCCCCAAAAATCTGGTGACATCATTAGAGTCGGAATACTGCAATACCATCATTACCGAAGGGAACACAAGGGTTTTTGTATTTAGTGCCTCCGACAGAGCTATTATTCTCCTTAGAGCTCTCGGACACAATAAAGGCGGAAGGGAGGAATCTCACAGCTACCATAACAGGTTGGAAGAGGGGGTTGCCTCTGATCACGAACTGCAAGCCTACCGACAATACTATTTGAGCACAGAAAGGCATATCAAGCCACGGGATAGGGCTTATCTCTGGCATGCATATGGAAAATATTGGTGGGTATCGTGAGCCTACAAACAAATCGATCCAGATCCACAACATGAACGACAGGAAGCTGCGAATAACTTTCCACTGGATCTCGAAGCTTTGGTAGTAGAGTTGCTCGAAGGTAAACAAATTACCCTTTTTATTAGATCCATAGAAGGAAACACCCTATGCTTAAAAATAAGGAGCTGGGAGAAGATCGAAACCCTCAAACATAGGATACAAGAAAAGATGGGCATTCCACCTTGCAAACATCTCTTGACCTATGCAGGAAAAATATTGCAGGAGGAAAACAAGCTAAAAGAATATGACATATGCAGAGACTCAATTATCTACCTCAATATAAGACTTTGTGGTGGCTGCTTTGGTACAAGTTCCAAAGGACCTGCTTCTTTCAAAGATTCAGTAAAAGGGAAAATGGGGCATCAAATGCAATAAGAACTGCAAGCCATGACTCCTGGGGCCTACATCATCGAGAAGACAACTCAGAATCCTACTCTATCGATTGCTATACCTGAGGTAAATGAAATAGATGATGATTATTTATCAAAAGCAGTGATATGCAGATTTTACAATTTTTAGTCCAAACCAAAAGCCCTAAGTCAATGGATTTACTCCATATGGACATAAAACTGTGATATACACCTATGCTCAAAAGGTTTCTTCATTGTTAAATTCTACAGAGTCAAAGACAAGGAATATGCATTGAATGAGGGACCATGGTTCTGGGGTAATGCTGGCCTTTTCTTGACATCATGGTTTCTAGAATTTGATCCAAACACCATGGTGGTCTCCAAAATGCCTGTGTGGGTAAAACTTTATAATCTACCTCTGCATTTCTGGCACATCAAAGTATTAGTAGGCATTGGCAATTGATCCAAATCAAATCCATAAAAGAATGTCAAGAAATTTGACTAAATCGAGTTAAACAAATCTCTAATGAAATCAAAAACAACATCAAAAACCCCCCTGAACCAGTGGCCATGGCAGCCGGCGTGAAATGATGAGGACCTCGGTCAAAGCGCACTGACTGAGGCCCATGGAGACTGTGCAGGAGGTCAAAACAGCCCCTGGGAGCCACGGATCAGGAAAAGGGAGGCAATTCTGATGCGCGATTAGCACTTAGCTAGGCGAAAAGGGCTGAAATGGAAAGCCTTAAGCACTCGGTCACATTGGGAGCCAGAGGACCGCGGGCGGAAAAAGGTAAAAAGAGCCAATGTGTGACGGTGGGACCCATGGCTTGGAAACCGGCGGTTTGATTGGGATGCCCTTGAACGGTAAGAGGTTTTGGAGAAAGTGGAGCGATCACAATCAGCGATCGACGCGTGGTAGTGGAGGTGAGAGAAAAACTGTCGTGATCGTGCGTTAACAGTCGAGAACGTCAACCACGCTGAACATGCGTATGACGTTGGATCTGGAGGAGCCCAGATCGGATGGCTGAGATTGCGCCCAATGGAAAGAAGCGGAATCGACAGGGAAATAAGTTGCGATTTAAGAGGGATTTGGAATCCATTGACTGCCATGGTGGAAAAAGAGCGTATTCACGACAAAACCGAAGAAATGAGCCGACGAAGCATGATGGCACCTGTTAGATGGGGACACGTGGTACTCCTTGAGTGTTCATGCTGACGCTGAATAGGGAACGCCAAGCACAGCTGCAGAATCAACGTAGACAAGAGAGGAAACAAGCATGCATAGGATCGAATGGTTAAAGCCATGAATAGAAAGACAGTTGAAGGTAGAGGAGAACAAGGAGAAGAATCCAAGCGATCGAGAGAGACAGTGAATAGTGAACCCTGAGAGGAGGATTGAACATAGAGAGTAGTAAAGCCGAGCAAAATAGACAGAGGACCGAGCTGACTATAGGCAGCATCGACCACCAGAAAGCTTGAAGATTCAAGCCTTCCCATAGAGGAATTTGTCTAGATTGAGCATCACAGTTGGCTCTTTCCACTGTAGAACAAAGGTCACAGAGCTGGTAGGAAGAAAGGGATTCTGTGAACTCTAAGTGGCTTAGGGAATCCAAGAACCACCCTGCCAAGCAAAATTTGATGTCAGGAGAACTCATATTGAGTCCTCGCATTGTAAATTATTTGCTGAAAGACACAATAAAACAAGGCCACCACTGGAAGCTGGACCGGAGACGTAACCCTGGAGAATAGGGTGAACTCCTTATTAAAAATTGTGTGTCTTTGTATTCCTTACTGTATTTCTCTGCTGTATTTCCATTTAAAATTTCTGTGTATTGGCAATCTAATCGATCCATTGTTTCAGTCACACAGAACACACACCAGCAAATGAGTCTGTAATACCTTTTGTTTATTAAATCTTCAACTGAGGTCACTCATAGGGTGAGAATCAGATCAAGTGGTATCAGAACTCTAAGCTGTAAGGTTAGACAAGCTTGTGTTGGTTTATTTGTGAATGATCACTAGATCAAAGCTCAACTTAGGAGAAGGAGAGTTGGTGGAAACTAATCCTGAAATTGGGAGAGTCTATTCTCGGAAGACAATGTCAGAAGAAGGTTCTACAGGGCCAGACCCCCAGTTCATAGAAAGTTTCCTAGCTATGAAGTCTATGGTAGAAGAAATGTATAGGCACTTTAGAAAGCATAAGGATGAAGATTCAAGCTCTAAACAAGATAAAGAAGAATATGAATCTCATTCTCATGACCACTCTAAAGGAAAGGGAAAAGAAGAAAGCTTTCCTACACCTCCTGGTAGCCCTGTGCATAATAAGAAGGCATCCTTGATTAAATTGGATGTCAAATTTGATTTTCCTATATATGATGGAGAGCTAAATGCTGAAAAGTTGGACAATTGGAGTAGACAAATTGATGTGTATTGCAGGGTACAAAACATAGACTGAGATAGGAGTAAGATTCAGCTGGCAAGCCTACTCCTAGGAGGCACTGCCTTGGTTTGGTGGGAAGGCAAAACCCAAGCTGATGTGAGGAAGCATGGTAATACCATCTCTGTCTGGAGTGAATTTTTTTCTGCAATCAAAAAGAAGTTCTATCCATTGGCCTACATGCAACAAGCCATGATTAGTTGGCAAACTCTTTGGTAGTTGAAAGGGAAAAGTGTACAAGGGTATACTCAAGAATTCAGAAAGAGAGCATTGATGTTGGGTATCTCATTAGAGTCACCAGAAACTCTTTTGAAGTACATTGGTGGTCTACATAGCTACATGAGGCATACCATCCTCATGTTTAATCCCACAAGTATAGATGAGGTATCTGTACAAGCTACTCATCTAGAAGCTAGAGGAAAGAATGGGAATCCAGAAGTTGGGGGACCATCCCAACCCACTGTAAGCAAGAGCAAGGAGAAAAGAAAGAAAAAGTGGAAATTAAGGAAGGCTAACACTGCACAAAAAGGAAAATCTTCATGCACTCACTGTAAAAAGGAGGGGCATGATGATGAGCATTGTTGGATTCTGCATCCAGAGCTGAGACCTAAGAAGTCCGAGGGCAAGAATAAGAAGACTGCTGCAGCTATTCAGAAATATTTGGGGTCGGACTCGGGAGATGAAACAACCATTGCAGCCACAGGTATAAAAGGTAAGAATTCTGAAGCATCTACTAGTAATTTTGCTCAATTTGTCATTAATGAAGAACATGAGAGAAAAGGACATGAGCTTTTCCATATTCGAGTCATTTCCAAAAATCAAAAGATTGATACTTTGTTTGATAGTGGCTCACAAGTAAATCTAATTTCTGAAGCAATTGTAAAGAAATTGGGAATAACAACTACACCTCATAAGAAACCATACCCATTAGGATGGTTGAATGATAAAGCATAACTACAAGTGACTAGACAGTGCAAACTCAAGTTTTCTTTTGGGTCAACATTTGTAGATGAGGTTGAGTTAGATGTAATTCCTTTGGATATATGTGGAATTGTTTTAGGAAGTCCTTACTTGTATGATAGAAAATTTATTTTCTATAGAGCTGAGAACAAGTATCTACTTGTCAAAGATGGAATCAAATACTTTGTAAGAGCTCACAAGCTCAAGAATAATTACACTATTATAAACTCAGGATAGATGAAAATAATGATAAATTCATGCAAACAGTTCTTACTAATGGTTGTAAGGGAAAAGGCACCTGATAAGACCAAAATATTTGAAGGCTGTAATGTTGATCAACAAACTGATATAGAAAAGATTGTTTCAGAGTATGATGTCTTATTTCAGGAACCTAAAGGTCTGCCACCCAAAAAGGGAATAGTACATGATATTATTTTGTAGCAAGATTTTCCTTTGCCTAACATTGGGATATACAGGTTGTACGCTTTACAGAATGCTGAAATCAAGAAGCAAGTGCAATAGTTGCTTGATAAAGGGTTCATCAGGCCTAGCACATCACCATGTGGGTCACCGATCGTTTTGGTGAGAAAGAAAGATGGCTCGTGGAGAATGTGCATTGATTACCAAGCACTGAATAAGATAACAATTAAAAATCGTTATCCCCTTCCTCGCATAGATGATCTTTTGGATCAATTGAAGGACATTGTTTATTTCACCAAGCTAGATTTGCACAGTGGATACCATCAGGTCAGAGTTGCAGAGCAAGATGCATGGAAGACTGCTTTCAAAACAAAGTAGGGGTTGTATGAATGGCTGGTTATGCCTTTTGGCTTGACCAATGCCCCTGCTACTTTCATGAGATTAATAATGATGTACTCAGACCTTTTCTTGATTATTTTGTTATTGTGTATCTGGATGACATTTTGATTTTCAGTGAAACGTGGGAAGAACATTTAAAGCATGTTAAGCAGACATTAGATGTTTCGAAAAGAGAAAAACTTTATGTTAAACTCTCTAAATGTGAATTTGGAAAAACCTCTCTAAATTATTTGGGTCATATAGTAGGGGGAGGTGAATTGAAAATAGATCCCTCTAAAGTGGCAGTCATCATAAATTGGCCTAAGCCCAAGTCTACTACAGAAGTGAGAAGCTTCTTGGGATCAACACAATATTGGAGGAAGTTCATTTCAAATTTGTCCTCAATTGCAGCGCCCTTACATGCTTTGATAGGATTGAACAAGGTGTTTCAGTGGGGAGGCAAATAGTAGAAAGCCTTCGACACCTTGAAAGAAAAAATTAGTACAACACCTGTACTAGCACTGCCAGATCTACAAAGACCATTTGAGATCAAAACGGATGCCAGTGACTATGCCATGGGAGCAGTGTTGACACAGCATAGTAAACCCATATGTTATCATTATGAGACTTTTAATCCTGTAGTGGTTAACGATCCTACCTATGATAAAGAATTGTATGCGTTAATTCAGAGTGTGAAAAAGTGGAAACATTACTTAATGGGAAAAGAGATAGTAATACACACTGATCATCAACCACTTCAATATCTACACTCCAAAACTAAGTTGCAACAATCAAGACATTACAGATGGATGGGTTTTCTACAACAATTCCATTTAGTCATCAAATATAAAAAGGGCATACATAAAAAGGTTGCAAATATGTTATCTAGACCCATTATAAATGCATCTACCATACTTAAGCATAATTCTGTGCTGCATGAAAACTACATAGAACAGTATGCTCAGGACATGGACTTTAAAGATGTGTATGCAATTTTGTGTCAAGGAAAAAGAGTGGAAGAATTGGACTATCATGTGAAGGACCGACTCTTATATCATTATGGGAAACTCTGCATTCCACAAACTGAAAGAGTAAAGATAATTAGGGAAGCACACACTTCTCTGATATCAGGTGACTTTGGGGTAAGTAAAACAGTTGCACAGCTGCAAAGGTTCTGCTATTGGCTGAAAATGAAAGAGACAGTTTCTAGATATGTAAAGGGGTGTGTTATGTGTGCTAAAAGCAAGCCGAGCAACAAGAAACTAGGCTTGTACACTCCCTTGCCAGTTCCTTCTCACCCTTGGGAAAGCATTTCCATGGATTTTGTTGGGGGACTGCCTAAATCTAGGAAAGGTCATGACTATCTATATGTTGTTGTGGATAGGTTCAATAAAATGTGTATTTTAATACCCTGTAGTAAACAGATTACAACTGAACAAACTGCAAAATTATTCTTTGAACATGTATGGGTTCATTTTGGATTATCCACTTCTATTGTATCTGATCGAGATACCCGATTTGTGGGGAAGTTTTGGTCAAGTCTATGGGAACTAATGGACACCAAATTAAAGAAAAGCACAACTTTTCATCCACAAAAAGATGGTCAGACATAAGTAGTTAACAGGACGGTGATCCAGCTACTGAGAGGATATTGTAGCAAACATCCTAAGCTTTGGGATGAGCACTTGTGCTATGTGCAGCATGCTTACAATAGAGCCAAACACTCTTCTACACAGAGATCTCCTTTTGAGACCTATTGTTTCATACCAAGGTCTCCTCTAGATTTTGTCTTTGGTAAAGATACCATGGTTGATGGACACAGTGATGTGGACAAGGTAACTAGGTTCATTGAACAGATCCAGGAGATCCACCAAGAAGTACAGGAACAACTGGAAAAGAGCTAGGCCAAGTACAAGGCTAGGCATGATAAGCATCAGATGGAGCATAATTTTCAAGTTGGAGACCAAGTCTGGCTGTATATCAGCAAGGACATAATGCAAGGTGAAGGTAAAAAGCTAAAACCTATCAGGTGTGGACCCTTCAGGATACTTGAGAAGATTGGTGAGAATGCTTTTTGCCTTGATCGACCAGCTTACATGCACATCTACTCAGTCGTAAATGCAGACTGTTTGAGGTTGTTTGAACCTTCAATGTTTGAGGACCCTGAAGAGTAGAGTCAATTACCTTCTATTGATGACCTACTACCTGAATATCTTAATGAGTTACAGGAAGACATAGTGTTGGATAGGAAGGTGAGGACGATGCACAATGGATAGGTGGAATACCTCAGGATTGGGCTTAAAGGTTCGAAGTCGAGTAGTGCGAAGTGGATTGAGGTTGGACAAGTGAGACAGTAGTTCCCTCACTTAGTCGATGCTTGAAGAAAACCAACTTTTGGTGGAGCAAAAGCTTTTTCAGTAGGGAGATCGTGATCCAAATCAGATCCATAAAATAATGTCAAGAACTTTGACTGAATCGAGTTAAACAAATCCCTAATGAAATCCAAAACATCATCAAAAACCCCCCTGAACCAGTGGCCATGGCAGCCGACGCGAAACGACGAGGACCTCGGTCAAAGCGCGTTGACCGAGGGCCATGAAGACTGCGCAGGAGGTCAAAACAACCCCTGGGAGCCCCGGATGGGGAAAAGGGAGGCGATCTTGATGCACGATTAGCACTTAGCTAGGCGAAAGGGTTGAAATGGAAAGCCTTAAGCACTCGGTCACGTTGGTAGCCAGAGGACCGCGGGCGAAAAAAGGTAAAAAGCACCAATGTACTATGGTGGGACCCACAACCTGGAAACCAGTGGTTTGATCGAGACGCCATTGAATGGTAAGAGGTTTTGGAGAAAGCGGAGTGATCACAATCAACAATCGATGTGTGGCAGTGGAGGTGAGAGAAAAACCGTTGTGATTGCGCGTTAACAGTCGAGTAAGTCAACCGCGCTCGATGTGCATATGACGTCGGATCTGGAGGAGCCCACATCGTATGGCTGAGATTGCGCCCGATGGAAAGAAGCAGAATCGACAGGGAAATAAGCTGCGATTTAAGAGGGATTTGGAATCCATTGACCGCCACGGTGGAAAAAGAGCATATCCGCGATAGAACCAAAGAAATGAGCCGACGAAGCATGTTGGAACCTCTTAGATGGGGACATGTGGTACTCCTTGAGTGTTCATGCTGACGTCGAATAGGGAACGCCAAGCACAGCTGCAGAAGGCGAATCAACGCAGGCAAGAGAGGAACTGAGCAGGCATAGGATCGAATGGTTAAAGCCACGAACAGAAAGATAGTCGAAGGTAGAGGAGAAAAAGGAGAAGAATACAAGTGATCGAGAGAGGTAGTGAATAGTGAACCCTAAGAGGAGGACTGAAAACAGAGAGCAGTAAAGCCGAGCAGAAGAGACAGAGGGCGAAGCTGACTATAGGCAACATCAAGCACCAGAAAGCTTGAAGATTCAAGCCTTCCCATAGAGGAATCTATCTGGATTGACCATCACATTTGGCTCTTTCCACTATAGACCAAAGGTCACAGAGCTGGCAAAAAGAAAGGGAGTCTGTGAACTCTGAGTGGCTTGGGGAATCCAAGAAGCACCTTGCCAAGAAAAATCTGATGTGAGGAGAACTCATATTGAGTCCCTGCATTGTAAATTATTTGCTGAAAGACACAATAAAACAAGGCCACCACTGGAAGCTGGACCAGAGACGTAGCCCTGGAGAATAGGGTGAACTCCTTATTAAAAACTATGTGTGTCTTTGTATTGCTCACTGTATTTCTCTATTGTCTTTCCATTTAAAATGTCTATGTATTGGCAATCTGATCGGTCTGTTGTTTCAATCACACAGAACACACACCAGCACATGAGTCTGTAATACCTTTTGTTTATTAAATATTCAACTGAGATCACTCATAGGGTGAGAATGAGATCAACAATGCTCTTGGAAAATTTTTAAAAATAGATAGTGAATGGCTTACCAAGGATATCTACACTTTCACCAGAATCTGCGTGGAGGTTGATCTCAGTCAAGGATTATCAGACTGCATCCTCTTATTCCACAACGAAAAGCAAGTCCCAGTCTCTTGATTATGAAAACACTGCCTTCAGATGTCGCATTTGTCATCAAATTGTTCATCTACAAAGTGTTTGCCCACAAAATAAAAAAGACAGAAAAAGAAGACAACCACGAAAGCCTAAAGAATGGCAGTTTTCAGCCACTCCAGTAGATGATATAGAATAGGAAGAAAATGCAGAAAATGCCACCAACACAACATTCTAAGTAGAACACCCAGGGAATGCATCAGCATTCAATGAACAAGGCACCCAACTGAACTCACAAAATGATGAAAGCCATAACTGCTCCACTTTAGTTCCATTGACAACCGACCCACAACAAAGAATTGAGCAACTCATCTTAGGGAAGGAAACCGGTGGCAACAAGCGAATACACACAGCAGAAAGTTCATATTCCAATAAAGAAACCCAAACTACTACCAAAGAGGCATAAATGTCCATTGTAACATCCACTCTCAACACAGGAGGTTGGCGGAAAGTGGCAAAAAAGAAAGTTAGAAAAGTATAGACAATTCATAATTTATTGGTTTTTTAGATCTTGTCTATCAGGAAAAGTTTATACAGCATATGCTAATGTAGCATCTACAACATGTAATTTTGCTCAATATGAATAAAATTATGATTTTTCTTTGGAAAAATAAAGAAAAATCTATTAAATGTTTAAGAATAATTAAATTAAAAAATTTCAATCATGTGCCTCTGTTAATAACTGTTAAATTATATATTAGGGTTTATATATATATATATATATATATAATATATAATAAACCTTAATATAGGTTAATATATTATCTACTATTAGAAAATGTATGTTTAAAAAGGTTTCATAACTGTAATTGTTGTAATTTGGAAAAAGTTCTATATAATTTATTTTTTATTAACATGTTAAAGTTACTTCATAAAAAATAATATCTTGAATCTTTGTTCATAGCTCAATGTAAACATAATGACTTCATTATTTTATTATTCAATGTACATATTTTTATAGATAGCATCATTTTCCTTCATTGGGTTTTTTTAGAAAAAATAAAAATATAAAAATAATAATAATAATAAATCAACTATGAACAACTACACGGTATTTAAAAAAACTTATTCTATTTTGTGAATAAATTATCTATTTTCAAAATACTAAAGATATAATTTCATTTTTTAATATAGACAAATTTTTACATAATAGTGGTGTTCTTTTTATCTTAGTTATAATTTCTATCATCAATTACTTTTTGCATAAAAGACAAGTACAAAACAACAACTTTGTATATTACACTTGTGATTTAATAATTTAATAAGTTAAAGTATATATATGATAAAACAATGTTCATTTAAACAACATATTATAGATCGTATTAAGTGTAAATGAATACTATGCAATGTACATGTTGTGGTTAAAATTTTATTGACTAATTTTGAAGAGGAAATTTTAAAACAATATTAGGGAAATCTATGTGTAAAAAGTAATATTTGTTATTTATTTTTATATTGATAGATGTATTTATTTTAAAATAGTGTTTTTATAATTTTAATTTAATTATTATATATATATATATATATATATATATATATATATATATATATATATATATATATATATATATATATCATTTTTGGTTTTAATATGCTTGGAAACTAGGTATTGTGTCCAATAACCAAGCTAAATACCTAGCACCATGGTACGGATTGGAAATAGCAATAACAAATAAAATTACCAAAATATGAGTGTTTGGAGACTCAATAATTGTAATCTTCTAGTTGTGGAAAGCTAAAGAATCACCAAATCCAAACCATTCTTCTATCCTTAAAAAATCATTCTACACTCAATGTAGTTCAAGCAAATTGAATACTTCCATGTGTACAAACATTTGAACACAGTGAAAGATTCAATAGCTAACAAAAGAGCTAAATTTGAGCACAAAAATTTAATATTGGATCAAGGGTGACTCTTCATTCACCCATCCCTTAATCATAGAAATGGAACAAATTATCATAGAAAAGTCAATAAATGCCCTATTAGTTGAATAATTGAACAAATCTCCCTCATGGAACCCACGCATATATTCATCATTTACACACTCATCCCATCAGTCACAAAGATCATAGCTCCAACTCGGTGCAAGCATGAAAGGGAAGGTGGGAGATATTAATTTTTCCTCCATGCAGAATTAAGGAAATTAACCCATGTATAAATAAAAAATAATAGATGGTGATTAAAGGCAGTGAGCAATGATAACACAGATTTGGATTTAATTATTTAAGGGCGGGATAAATTATCACAAGTAGATCCTCGAATTTGATAAGCATTTAGTTTGTTGCAAGTTGGTGTTAATATTTTTCATCATTCCATAGTTCTTGAACAACTTTCTATAGGGTTCATCAAGATTTGGGTGTGGATATGGAAGTTCCGCTTTTCAATGGCTCAAGGTGATGGCTCATAGGAAGGAGATGCTATTTAAGGTATTTGTAGTCCTCTAGTTCTGTAGTTCATTGTTGTTGAGGGTCTATAAAAATGAGTTCTGATGGCTAGCATTCCTTGAAATTCAACGACAGGAGCGACTTAACGTGGCCATGGGAAATCTGAGTGACTAGCCTGACGAGAATGAGCATGTAAAAACCAACTGACTGCTCGAGAGATTTTTGCGATTTGTAGAAGGGTTATTAAGGGTTCATGAAGGGTGCAAGACACTTTTGTTTGAAGGATACTGGAAGATGGCAGTGTGGAACAAGGCAGCAGGGAATGGCAAAGGACATGGGGGTATCATGGTTTTAGTAAGGGAGAAAGAAGGTTGTCTTATTCAGTTAGAAAAAGAATACTCAAATAAGAAATTCATTTAGTTTAAAATATCATAAAATGGAAACCACATCAAAATTGCAACATGCTATTTTGTGCCACATGTTTCAAAAATCTACAAAGGTAGAGGGCTTGACCACAAAGATCCATTTGCAGCTTTAAAAGCGGATATTGCAACATATTTGCAGCTAGGTGAAGTCCTTATAGTGGGTGATTTCAATGCTAGGACTGCAAGTGAGCAAGCTAGCATTCTTTGTTGTAAAGATTATTGTGACACTATTTGGCTTACAGAAGAAAGTAATCATCAATGGGAAAGAGTTTCAGAGGACAAGGGTTGCAATCTCTTTGGTGAACAATTGCTTACTCTATGTGGGTCCTTTGATTTAGTCATTTGTAATGGCTTGACAAGATGGGCAAAGTCCGGTAATTTCACTTGTAATACTTACAATGGAGCAAGTGTGGTAGATTATGTAATTTTCTCGCATGGTTTGTGTGAGAAAATGGAAGAAGTTTTGGTTGGAGATCAGCTGTGGGATTTGAAATCAGATCACAAGCCAATTTATTTATGTTTCTCTTGGATCGGAAAAAAACAATTAGAGTAAAAAATTCAGCATGTCCAACAAAATCTCCCACAGGGCAGAATTCTTTTGATGCCAGAAAATTGTAATACCTTCAAAATGACACTAGAGAGGCTCTTTGAGAATGATAAAATTACAAGTCACAGCCTTCATAGTCATGAATTAACACATTTAATTCAATGCGCACTTGCAAAGTGCAAAAGAACAAACATTAAGAAGTCTGAAACAAATTTCTTTCCGGTTAATGCTTGGTTTGACAAGGAATGCAAAAAGGCAAGGAGAATGTGGAAAGAGCCAAACAAGGATAACATAAAGCTCAAAGCGTACAAGAAGTTATTAAGCGAGGAAAAGGCTAATTTCATGGTTTCAAGGAGGGAAGAACTAATCTTCCTTGGGAAAAATAATCCCAAATTATTTTGGAAGGAGATCCAACCGAAAAAGCTACAAATTGGAAATAATATTATAGCTTCTAATGGTTTGATTATGAAAGACAACTTTATGAGTAGGTTCCCAAGGTTGACCCTCCTCCCTTGGTCAACACTAATACTGAACTCTTCACAGTACAATAGGTAGAGATGGGTATCAAGAAGTTGGGCGTTGGAAAAGCAAAAGACTTAGATGAACTCCAAGCAAAATATCTAAAGTGGGGCTCAAAGGTTCTTGCACCTCACACTACAAAAATCTTCAACAACATCATGCAACAAGGGCCCCCCATAGATTGGTAACTAGTCTAGCAATACGTCTTTTCAAGAGTGGTGACGTCAATAATCCCTCCAATTATAGGACCATCATGATAAACCCTTTGTTTGCAAAGCTATTTGGAAGCATGAAAACAAAATTAGCAAGTGGGCAGAAGAAAGAGATAAGTGTGCTAAAGGGAAAGCAGGTTTTAGACCTAAACATTCCACAGTTGATCATTGCATAACTTTAAGGCACATCATTGAAAAATTTTGGGAGAAAAAGGAAGAAGCATTTTGTTTCTTTGTTGAATTTAGAAAAGCGTTTGACTCTTTTCCTAGGGATAAACTTTGGTAGAGAATGGAGGAACTTGGGGTTCCTAAACATTTGAGAGCAGTTATGCATAGGATGTATAAAGATGTGAAAGTCAAAATTAGAACTTCAACAAGCATTTCTGAAAGTTTTAGAAGCGATATCGGGGTCAAGCAAGGTTGCCCACTGTCTCCTACCCTTTTTGGTTTATATATCGACAAGCTTGAGGAGTGGTTAAATTCGCAAGGGGGTGATGGTATCTATTTGTACAAGTTTGTTATAAGGCTTCTTTTGTATGCAGATGACCTTATTATAATTGCTAAATCGGCTCTTGTTTTACAAGACCACTTACTATCCCTTGAGAATTTTTGTAGAAGTGTAGGGATGCAAGTCAATATCAGCAAAAAGAAAGTAGTGGTCTTCTCAAAGAAAAGAAAACATAACTAACATCAGTTCTACTTTGAAGGAAACATTTTGGAAGAAGTTGCAGATTACAAATACCTCGGGATTGACTTCAACAAAACTCTAAGCTAACTCTAATCTGGAATGGTTGTATAAAGAAAAGAACTTTGGGGGGTTGGAAAGCATTTTATGCTTTTCAAAATAGGTGCAGAGAGGCAGAGTTATGGGACTAGAAGACCACTCAAACTCCTTTTGGGCTTCTAGTGATTCCGGTGATTCTCTATGGTTGTGAACTATGGGCTAGCAGTACCTCCGACATGCAGTGGAGACAAATTGAGAAAATTCATAAGCGTTTAATTACAAAAAATTTAAGATGAAAAGTGCAGTTCCTTATGATATCTTGTTAAGTGAAACAGGGACTGCTCCTATTGAAGCAATTGCTATGGTTCGAGTCACAAGGTATTTAAAAAAAATTGAGCAAATGGAAGATGGTAGATGGCCTAAGGTTGTCTTTAATGATAGATTGTGCAAGAGCAAAAAAACTTGGATGCAGCAAAATAACAAATGATTTAGTAAATGGGGTATTTGCTTGAACGCGTGTCCCATAAACAAAAAAGAGATAAAATCTTTTGTTATGTAAAATTTCCACAAATGTACTTGGGATAAGGAGCTAGGAAGAAAGAAAAATTACTATATTGAAGTGTTTAATCCCACTCATAATCATCAAGCAAAAGCATACATAGAGGCCAATATCTCTTGGAGAGCCAAATTTCTTATTTCTCAGTTAAGGACTAATTCTCATCAACTCCGTTGTGAAACAGGGTGCTAGAAAAGGCCAAAGGAAGTGTGGGAGGAAAGGGTATGCATTTTTTGTTCTTCCGGAAAAGTGGAGACAGAAAAATATTTCATTTTAGAATGTGAGGCCTTCAAAGACAACAGGGAAAGTTATGTAGATATGATGGCAGCGAGCTCTTGGGATAATCTATTTAGCGAGGGGTTTTTCAAGAAGTTGGGAGCATTTATTGTGAAGCTTCACAGAAAAAGGGTCGAATACATCAAGCGGATGAAGAAGCAATCTGTCCCATAGGCTATCTTTAGCCTTGTGGGCGTTAAAATAATTTCTTTCTTAATTACCCTTCAACAGAAGAGTGTCACCCAGGAGATGGAATGGAAATCATTTCAATTGCTTATGCAAATCAAACATGAACCGTAACCTAGCAAATTAGAGAAATTCCAAACTGAGATCCAAACTAAATTGATAGCCATGGATATAATGGACGTCAAATTGGAATAAAACTTCAACAATGGTGACTAGTTCAATGTGGAGGTGGCCAAAACCAATGTTGGCACTACAAGGAAAAAAGGTTCATCATGTGCGGGTAGTTTATGCATCCAGATAAATCTTGGACATAATTGGCATGGAAACACTATTTGAACCTAGTTTATTTTCCATAAATAGTTTATAGTTTACAATATATTTTAAAGCTATGAAGATATATTTTAATCTTAGGGATTTTTTATCGAGCTTATAGTAGACATATATTTAGACATATGTTTAGAGTAGGGGTAAAAATTGTCAAAATAACAAAATATCTACATTTTGGAATCATAAAAATAGTAGACTATCCGGAGCATGAAAAAAATTGTAAGGGATATAACTTAGAACCTATGTCTTTTTCATATTATTTAATATTTTTTTAATAATAATAATAATGATGATGATAATAATTTAAAATAAAGTTGTAATTTAGTTAATTGTTATAATATTTTTTATTTTGGTATTGTGAGATGTATTATAAGGTAAGTCTGGTAATGTCTATCATTAATTGATGTATATAAGTGTTTACAAACCATTTAATCTATATGGTTGCACTAACTATAATTATATTAATGTAAATGGATACATGTACAACATACATGTAGTGGTTAAAACTTTGATAAGAACTATAAAAATGTTGGAA
The DNA here is from genome assembly GCA_000404065.3 of Pinus taeda. NCBI lineage: Eukaryota > Viridiplantae > Streptophyta > Pinopsida > Pinales > Pinaceae > Pinus > Pinus taeda. The sequence goes on along the minus strand of APFE030313751.1, from coordinate 911 downwards.
AAATAAATATAATCAACAAAACAAAATTTATAACTTATCTTATTATTTTATTAAATATAAGGGTGGGTAAAAGTTAATGATGGTTTATAATTATATGAGAGTGGCAATGTAAACCTGGAAAAACAATAATTTCTTAACTTGGAGGAATGATTAAAGATACTTACACAATGAATTTAAAGATGGTGTCAAAAGATGAAATATATGAAAATTAATTAGCTTCTCTAATATCTAATATTTATTTATAGAAATTGTTTCTAAGTACTTAAATTTTGAGTTTTCTAAACATTGGTATGTTATTTTTAATGCAAAATATAAATATAATATATATGTTTCCATTAGTGAAACCTTTGAGTACCTATTGATGAAATCTTGTTACAAAATTTGTAAAGTTGTAAAATATAGACTATTCTTAGGCACAATGAATTTTTCAAAAATTAGATATATATAATTATAATATATATATATATAATATATATATTATATATATAATATCGAGAGAGAGGAGAGAGAGACTCACTAATATCCTTGAAATTAGAAGTATTTTTCCTAGTGCAATCTAAAAGGTTCTTAACCATTATCCACAATCTTTTTATATAATGTCTCTAGTGCACCATATATTTTTTATCAAATGGTTAAAGTAAAAAAACTTTTAGTGGAAATAAAATAAAGATGTATTTTAACTTTTGATATACATCAAGATATAAATGTATTTAAAAGAGTAAACGTTTTTTTAATTATATTTTTATAATCGACATGGTCAACTCTATATGGTTTTATGGACTATATATATATATATGTTGGCATTATGTTTCAAGTGTTGTCCTTGATGGCAACTCACTCAGAGGTTGGTACAGGTGCTCAGAGGTTGGTACAGGTGATGGCAACTTAATCAGAGGACAGATCTCAGTACA
>APFE030313748.1:0-18738 GCA_000404065.3 Pinus taeda | reverse complement strand
AACTAATATCAAACTACACACTCATACTTCAATCCCTCACCATTAGTCTCGCTATGGCTTTCGGAGGTAACTGATAATGACATGAGTAATTTAATATCTAATCTAACTAATAAAGCAAATTTACAAAACTGAAATAAATAAACAATGTTGGAATTAAAAACTAAGAAAAATAAATCAGCAGAAGGACAAGACTGATTCCATGTCATTATTCATTGTAAAGCTATGTGAAAATGCCCGGGCTGTCTACTGTAATCTGGAACAAAGACACTGATCAGTTAACAGCAGTATAAAGCATGAAAAAATATGGACAGAAATAAAACGTTAATACCATAAGAGATGCAATATATACACGTGAATAACATGGCATAATGAACGTAAGTAAATAAAGCATGAAACTATACAGCAATGAAAAAAACCTCGGTGTGTGCAGGGGCCCTCTGCACAACCTCGGGCTACAGCTATCAACCACGAATTATGCTTATGAACAGATTCTTCTCATGTATTCAAAACGCAATCATAACAAGGAAATAATGTCAGGGCACAGTGGGATTTCTTTACAGTAAAATTACATTACAAAAGATAGCTATTATGTGTATGGAGACACATTATTTATAACAGAAAACTACATAACTGATTTCCTAAAAACTGCGTTGATGGAGGACACGTGAACGACAAAGTCCACGGATCTAGCATCATGGCTGCCGAGGTGATGCAATCTAATAAAAGCGGCTTGTTGGATTTACTTCGTGGGCAGCCTATAGATGTCAGCATGCCTCCCGAAGTTTAGAAACGGCCATGAAAATATTTCACGTGCCTGGAAACAGAGTCCTGTTACCATGGGATTCTTCTATTGACCACCGCTTTGACCACCGTTGACTATGGCCTCTTTTGATGAATTCGACTGAGCCAATAGGACTCGGTCCATGTCCACGTCGTTTTCAACTTGCCCATGTGGATCGATTTGCCTGAAGACACCTGCAATATAGACTTTAACAAAACAGCTGCGGAAAGTTGAACTGGCTGCGGAAAGTGACAAGATTCCACAGCTCATAAGCAAAAATCTAGTTCAAAAAACCACTTTAAATGCTCTTTTAACTAATATGCAATGATACTGATGACTTAGGAGGCTCAAGTGAATGGAAAGAAGTTAGAAAAAGGTGTAGGAAAGATGCAAGTTTAGGGCTCAACAAGGCTCTGCACCAAATCTTTTCTAGGACCTGAGCATTAGATCGCTTTGATTGCTTTAATTTCCCGCCTTTTGATTGATTATAGGAACCACTTTCTCATCCTGGTTAGGCACGGTTTGTACCAACCCTTTTCTAGGACCCAAACATTAGATCGCTTTAATTTTTTAATTTCTTGCTTTTTTTTTTTAATTATAGGAACCACTCTCTCATCCTAATCAGGCGAGGGTTTTACCAAACCTTTTCCAAGACTCGAGCATTAGATTTCCTTGTTTGTTTTAATTCTTTGCCTTTTTTACTGTAAAAACCCACTCTCTCATCCTAGTCAAGCAAGGTTTGTACCAACCCTTTTCCAGGACCCAAGCTTTAGATTTATATTGGTTTATTTAATCTAATTCTTTGCTTCTTAGATTGCATGAATAGGGAAACAAGAAAAAGGGACAGAGGAAGACCCCCAAAAAGAGGTCAAGGAAGGAAAGATATAGGAAAAATCACTTATATCTAGGAAATAATTGCAAGAGATGAATCAGGAAACTCATCAAGGGGTGTTGTCAGAGTAAGATCTTAGATGAGATCTAGGCCCATATTGGATCATTATATTTTTTTTCATCCATCTCGATGCATTTGGAGTGGAAAAAGAGGAGGAATCTGCTCACAAGACCATTTTTACTGGCAGGACTAGTTTGGAAGAACGAGGTCTGAAAACATTCGGGAGCATTTTGAGGCATCAAACGACGTTTTTTGGGGAAAATTTTTTCATGCTATTCTACACATAGAGAGCTTTCCAATGGTGTAAGAATCACATCAATCAGAGTCTGTATGCAAAAGTTATGCCACTCAGAAGTTAACCTTTTTGTTTTCAAACCTATAGTTCGAGAGGATGCCATGTGAGCCCCACTATTCATGGAAAAGGGGCTAGACACGTGTTTGTGATGTAAAAGACTCTAGAAGAGTCTATTTTGTAACTTTAGTTAAGAGTTGATGTAGTCAAATTAATCACTAGTAGCTATCAAGTTGTGTTATAACCAATCCACTAGGAGGTAGAGGTATTCCATTCTTTTGTTAGCATTTTGTTCCATAGTTGAGCAAAGATAGCCAGGAGAGATAGGAGGTAGAGCACACAAAGAGGATTTGTGCACTATAGCAGCCCAAGGGCCACAGACATTACTTCTTTGTACTTGTAACCATATTTCCAGCCGAATAAAAAAACCTGGAAAAGATCAACTGAGTTCGAGTGCTATGAACCAATCCCTATTTAAAGTGGAATAAAAAGTTGATACTAATCCATACCATGGCGAGATCAATGTTATGAAGTTGAATGAATCGTTGCAACAATTGGAAGTTTATTTCAGTTTCCATCAGATCGAGGAAGGGAAAAAGATCTCATTCGTGTGACTGAAATTAGAGGGCCATGCACTGACTTGGTGGGAGAGCAACACGGAAACCCTGAGGTTAGAGGAAGAGCCTCCAGTGACTAAGTGGGACTATTTCAAAACCCTCATTAAGTCATATTTTTATCTCATTGGGTATGTGGAAGACCAATGGATCAAGTGACATTACTTTAGGCAAACGTCGAGCCAAAGCGTGCAGGAGTACACCACAGAATTCAGAAAGATGGTTATAATGTTGGGTATCTCTCCAAAGAACCCAGATATACTCCTCAAGTATTTTGGGGGTCTTCACTACCATCTACGTGAGAAAGTGATGTTGTTCAAGACTAAAATGGTGGACAAGGCTTGTGTACAGGCACGGTGCCTAGAGAACATAGGATTGAAAAGAGCACAATCAAGTGGATCGAAGCAAAAGGAGAAACAAGACGCTTCTAAGGAGGTGAAGAAGAAGAAAAACAGGGAAAAGATTAAAATACGGTAGCCACAACACACCAGTGCAAAGATCCTAGTAACCACTGCAACATTTATGGCCATATAGAGGAGAAGTGTTGGAAATTGCCTCCATAGTTAAACCCGAAGAACAAGAAGAAATATAATAAGAAGAAGAATCTCATGGCCACTGATTCAAGCAACCAAGTTGAAAGAAGCTTGTACGTGGATGAGAAGATCATATGTACATAAGTGTAGAAGGAGGTGAATCCAAGTAGCCTTCAACAACAGGAAGAGAAATAAATGACCAAACTCTTCCACATAAAGATACAGGTCAAGAAGACAAATATTAATGCTATCTTTGACTTAGGATCACAGTCGAATCTCATTGCAGCAGAGATGATCAAGAAGTTGAGGCTAGAAGTTTATGATCATCCAAACCCATATTCGTTGGAATGGGTAGAGAAGGATGTAGAGATGAAGGTAACAAAATAGTGCAAAATTAGATTTCCTATCAGTGTTGATTTTATTGATGAAGTAGATCTGGATGTGGTTCCCCTTGATGTATGTGGAGTCGTGTTTGGGAGTCCATACTTGTACGTGCGTGATGCAATATTCATGAGGAGAGCTAAACAGTACTGGCTTATCAAGGATGGAAAATTGTTCATCATCAATGTGTAGAAAGGCAAGTTTAAAATTTCACTCGTAAGTGCCAACCAAACAAAGAAATTGATCAGTTCCAGCAAGAAGTATGTTTTATTGTTTTTAAGAGAAAATCAATCTGTGAGGGAGTTAATAAGAGGCAAGGCATCCCTAGAGGGGTGTACTATGAAGAAAAAACAACAATTGGAGGAGTTGTTACAAGTATACAGGACGTGTTCCGAAAGCCTAAAGGGATATCCCCTAAGAGAGAAGTAGAGCACGAGATCCAACCTTTTCCAGACTCCCCATTGCCAAATATTGGGTTGTATAGGAAGTCTATTATAGAAGTAAGTGAGGTGAAGAAACAGTTGCAACAACTGTTGGAACATGGTGTGATTCAGCCGAGTACATCACCATGTGGGTTAGCCATCATCATTGTGCCAAAGAAGGATGGGACTTGGTAGATGTGTATAGATTATAGGGTGTTGAATTAAATCACACTCAAGGAGGTGTCATACCACATCTCGAGAGAGTTATTAACAAGGCTGCACAGGAAGAAGAAGGCACCTTGACCCGTTGTTCCTTTGCAGATCAAGTTGTATGAGATTCAGAATCTCAAGCATGCTGAGGTCGAGACGGAGGAGTTCAAGAGATTTACCTTCGACACCAGAAGTTTAAATACGTATGACCTGCATTGCTTGATGAAGGGCCATTGTGCAAGAGTTAAATTTCCTTGGATCCACGGGGCGTGTCATTGGCCTAAGGAAAACCCATGGAGATACCGTTATCACTCCTCTAGGTTCAATGAACCAGTTGGCATAGTTGTAGAGTGGTTAGCAAAGCAAAGGGAAGCAACATCTCAGAGAGTAACATCATCATCAGCAAGAGAGGGTAACAAGCCTACACGTGACAAAGGCAAGAGAAAGGTTGTTGACAGTGTAAAGGAAAAGTAAAGCTACAAGTTCAAAGCAGATCCACTTGCGCTGAAAGCGGCTTTCGAGATTGAGGCTAAGAGGCAACAAGGTGACAAGAGGATCGCGCAGAGGCTACGAGAGAAACAAAGGATGGAGGAAACAAAAAAGGAGTTGCATGAGTTGAAGCGGCAACTCCGGGAAGAACATGAGTTGCACAAAAGAGAAAAGGAAAACAACAGGAACAGGTACAATAGGAGGCACAACATGCACAAATTGATGAAACTGTGCCCATACAGGTTATAGAATCATCCTGTTGGGTGTGAAGCCTAATTATCTTTTGTATTCAAAGGTATTTCCACATTGGACCTCAGTCCGTAATGGGGCGGCAACACTGCCCATAAAATATTCGCTGCAAGGGGGGTCCAAACCTTGTAAAATGTTGTAATTTCGTAGTCAATCTAGGTCGTTCATTAGGTGGATATCTAACAGTAGAAGTTATGTTTAATTTAGGTTTTTCTGCCCTAGAAGGCAACCCCATGCTATATATGAGGGAATTGTATTGCGTCTATGGAGATCTGTATTCTGAGTGAGGAAGAGAGAGGAGATTGAGAGCAAAGAGGGAATTACAGCGGATCTGTTGTAGGTTGTATCTCTTCAGTTTCTTGGATAATATAAAAGGAAGGACTGGTTGTTTCTCCGTGGACGTAGCCCAAACTGGGTGAACCACGTATATCTATGTCTCTCTTATTTTATGTGTTTTCTGTGTTTATATTTCTGCAATATTTTATGTGTTCCATTGCTCTGTAATATATAATTTTCTAACACATCTTAGCAGCTAGAAAAAAGAAGATAGGGTGAGTAGTCACAGTGGTAGGACTTAGCTCAAGAGATTGAACAGATGATAGAGCAGATGGACACAGATATGGTTCATCCAGATTCAGATCATGATATTGACCGCATGCCTCAGAACCAAGAGGTCACCCTACCGGCTTCACCAGATCCGGAAGTAGAGAAAGTACCAAGCGATCAAGGAGACATAGAGATCCTTGAAGACAATCGAGAAGCGAAGATGCCCAACATATCTTTCGATGAGTCACAACACAGAGTTGTGCAGTCATGCAGAGTGCCCACTATGGATGTTCATATATCTCCTGCGCAGTTTGAAGAGTGAGTGATCGTGTCCGATGTGCGCAAGCATCCAACAGCATTGGCTGATGCTACCAGAGCATATGATGAAGCCAGCAACTCGAGTGTTAGATTCTTGATAGCTGAGAACAAGTGTATGGCTAAGGAGTTACAAGCAACCAAGTAGGGAGGAGAACATGTTACATCATCTGCCAAAGCAGAGTTGAAGAGAGCGATACTGGATGAAGTATCGTCTCTCGAGGCAGTCATGCGAACGTTGTATTCCAAATTCGTCACCATGCATAAGTCAATGGTCCATCTCAACAGTTGACAACAACATTGTGCTAGGAGAGCACGCATCTTGTCAAATCTGCATACTGTCGTCGATCACATGCAAATATGGACAATGAGGTATAAGGGAGCCCCATTTCACTTGCCTAAGGTGATGAAGCCAAAGGCAATAGAGTTGAAGGCATGCATCCAGAGTTAGATCTAGAACTATGAGGAACTCCCGCAACTCATCACCAGTTTGCAGGCTTCACATGCATGGGTGTTCAAAAGCATGGATGTCATTGTGTGCACGCACGCGATCCCATCCATTAGCACACTCACCCAGGCAAAGTCAAAGGACCAAGCTCGATGAGAGCTGGACATGTACTTCGATGATTTGATGCGCGTAGCCACCAACACATACTTGGAGATCAATGCAAACACTATACATCAGTATGTTGTTGGTCCATTTCACTTAACACTATGATGTGCATGTTATCAGACGAGTTGGACAGAGGTGCCAAATCAGTGTACCGGATGCAACAGAGTAAAGAGTGCACTTTCAACAGGATGTCATCATTGAGCACGCCGACACCATAATAGACTACCAAGCTTGGCATCAGTTCTCCAATGTTGATCATCTTGAGGATGTCGAAGAGTTGGTATTCCTGTAGCCGTATTCCCTCCGTTGTTCGACTCTTAGTTAAATCTTGCATGACTTGCCCAAGCCTATTTTATCTCACATGGGTACATGTGTAGATTGTAATGTAACATCTTGTAAAAGTGAAAGACCAAGTGTCGATAGTAGAATGTAACAATCATGTAGTAGTTAAAGAGTCATGAGGGTAGGTGAAGAGTCACAAAGGGGAATGTCGTGGGTCACCCCACACTTTTCTATTTATAGAACCTCATTACTCATTGTAGAGCCTTTTGGGAGCCAAGTTTCCTATAGGTGTATCTTAGAGAAAGCTTGGAGTGTATCGTAATGAGCCTTGGCTTCTCCATAGCGCAGAGCTAGTATATCTCTTTGGAGGAGCAGACAACAGTGACTATAAGGTTCCATTGTCGAGACTAGTGGTTGGTCATAGGTGTATGTATGATTGGATCTTTCACTTTCTTAATATAACAAAGCCAACATATTTCATGCATAAGTTGTTATTGTAGTTCAGTTGTCTTGGTTACTCTAATGATATATGTAGCTGCTATTTACACATGTATGTATGGAATTTTCTGTATATGTTTGTATGAATCTTATCGGAGTGTGTTGTTGGTATAACGATCACTTTGGATTGTTGGCTAACATGTTTTCCAACTTATGATGTTTTTTTGTTTGTGTGTTCCCTTGCAAGCTGCGTGCTACCACAGGTTTCCAAGGGGTGCACTCATTTCCCTATTCCGTGTGTTAGAGCCATTCATGCACCTTCCTTGACTTGCTGCACATGGAACACCCTTGCTACCAACAAGGACAACTTACTTACCTCTGCGTGCAACCACGGTTAGAGTGATATCATACTACCCCACTACTAGGACTCCTACACTGAATGGTCTGAGGTCTAATTGGGACTTCTTATCGGGGATATCCCCTCACATGTTGGCGGTTCCAACACTGTCAACAAAATTACAACAATATTTGTCTCCAACATGAGTAAAAGCTCATTTAGACACCAGGCTAATTCAGCGTATGTGGGTGAGAAAATGGCCACATGCAGAGTGGACGTTTGAATAGTGCTCTCTATTTGAGGCGTTAGATAGTATCCTCGTTCCAATTCCCGTTGTTCCATAAAGACCTTCAATCCGTATGAAAAATGCCGATGGTAGCGTAAATTGGCGAAGGTTTTCTTGACATTGGGACCCCTATGATTAACAAAAACATCATAGCGAAGATTGCTCGAGATGTTGGGATCAACAGAGGTGGAGGTGGAGGCAGAGGCGGTGGAAGAGAATGCATCGATTGCTAATTGGAAATAGAGAGCAATAGATAGAAACGAGGGATGACTTAGACTCAGAGAGACTGCAAGGGAGGGGTTTCTTCAGCGAGGGAGAAATTGTGGAGAATTGACATGTTTATGTGTGAATGGGCGTTTTCGTACTGACAAACCATCAACCGCGCCAAGCCTAACTGGGTAAAAAGAAATGTACCGAGTCCCTACCATCAACATCACCGAACCCATCTTGGCCAAATAAGAATGACCAACTTATACATAAATTTCGTTTCTTGTAATCAACATCTTATAAGTTTTTGGCATATTGCTAGATATAATTTTGGGTAATTTTAATGCACAAAATTTATTGGAATCACACTACAAAGATCTTTTAAGACGTTAAATTCATTTATATATTAAAAATCATAATTTCAAGGGAAAAAACGCACATATTTTTTTTTTAATAATAAATTTACTCTCTGAAATTACAATTTAAGTTAAAAAAAGATTACAGACAATTTAATGGTAAAACCCTTGATCGCTATAAATATATCATGATAAAAATAATTGATACAATTATTAAAATGAGTTGAGGTCGAAGTTAGAAGCCTCAGCAGAAAAGATGCAACCATTGTCAATTGTGAAAGTAAACACAAAAATGGGCGGTAGAAAATAGATTGAGACCGCAGGGGAGGAGGTTGTTTAGCCTCCGGAAATTGCGAAGAACACGCTGATGCGGATTGTGTGTAGAGTTATTTATTATTTTTTAAACCTTTTATCGACTTATTTTATATTTTTCAAAATTTTCAAAATTAACGTAATATGTTATAGAGGCCTCAATCATATGAAGGTAAAATACATACTATATTGAAGGCGTATGTAAATTAAGGGATTTGGTTTACACAATATTTTTTTCATTAAATACCGGAAAAGTTTAAAGGCATATTATATTATATTATAATTATTTATATATATATATATATATATTATATATATATATATTATATATATATATATAATTTAAAGGCATATACCCCTCATTTCTTAATATTAGTTAATGAATATATTTCTTAATATCTAATTTTGAACTATTGTAAAAGTTTAAGGGCATTGTCTTTATCATCATAAAAAAATATACTTCTCTCTTTTTAATATTAATTAATGAATATGCACAAGCTTATCTAATTTTTAGCTTGTAATTTTTAAATAAACACATCCCCATAACAGTCCATTGCATTAGATACCCATACCCGTCATTGTGGTCCAACATGTTAACTCCAAAGGCATAGAGGCTCACCAACAACCATTCCAAGCCTATACCTTAATCCTACCTATCTGCAGAAGAACAATATATATTATAATATGCACTCAATTGCAAATGGTTTACAACTTTTACACTTATTTTAATTAAAAAGCTTTTTCATTTGTATTTTTTTACTAATGAAGAGATGAACAATGTGTATGATGACATATACTCAATATTAATTATTTTCATTTCATTAGGTTAGAACTGTAGTTCCACCCATTTAGTTTAAGAGTCTTTTAAAATATTTAAGTTAATTGACAATGTTAAAAATATAATGTTAAATTATTTAGTTTTTTTTTTAATACATTTATATAAATAAAATGATATAAATGTTGCTAGTCATTTAAATATTTATGTGTCATTTGTAATGTCGAGAATGTGCAGTGTAGGAAATAGAAAACTGTTTGGAAACTGTTAATCTCATTATTTGGATTGTATGTATTTTGAATAATAGTCTCAAATTATTAAATATACTAACATCCATAATTTTTTGTTTTTTAAAGAATAGAAATTTGTGAAATCCTATTTCAAAACAAATTGATATAATTAATAATTTTAATAGAAACAAAATGCTTTTTTTTTTCTTCTAAAGCTAGAGCGGATCCTTCTATTCATTTAATTTAAAAAAGAGACAGTGTGTACAAAAGCGACCAAGGCGGTAAGGCCCACCACAACCTATGGTCCCAAGACATCAACTCACACCACGGTCCGAGGGCCCACCAAACCGAATGAACAGTCCACTAATGACTAATCGATCCTCCGCCATAGATCAAGCAGATGAGAACCATATCGAGTGGCTAACAAGCTCGTCGTTTAACCTACAAATCGGACTCGATGAGCCCAATAGACCATATTTAATAATCATATCGGGTCTGATCAGGGCATTAACCTCCGATCACTTTATCCACCCAAAATTCACCATCTGCGCACGATCCCAATGAGATCGTGCGACTAGCACGGTACTTAACCTCTGTTTCAGACCTGAAGCTGGATTAATATCCCGCCTAAACAATTTCGGTTCCGGATCCTCGTTATCTTTCTTGCTGGTCTCCACGTGAAATGCATGGGATTGTTGCGATTTCACCAACCTGCTTCCCTTTTATCAGCAACCATGGTCCAATGACTCAAGGTCCCTGTTCTAATTTTGCTAGAATTAGGGTCTATAAGTGTATCTTTGGCCCATCTAAACCTATTTGTATTCTCCAGCTTGAGTACCATTAATATATACAGTTCCAGGAGAAATTCCCGCCTGAAGGTCAAATGTAGACTTTAGAGCGATATCTAACCTCCTACTCGCGCTTTTCCATCTACTGCTTTCCCCCGTGGACCAAAATTACTTTGTCTCCAACAGTCTTCATCCTACTTATTCCCCTTGCTCTGATAGAGCTCTCTGTCTAAGATCGCCTGTCTAGAGCATTCTTCCCTCAAATGTCCTTGGGGAATCCCTATCCAGTCATATCTAATATTGGTTTTTGAACAGAGCACACCTTCGTTTGCTAAAATATCCGCTAATTTGTTGGTCATTCTGTGCACATGGATAGAACTAAGGGTTCTCGTGTTTTGTAGGTGGGCTTGAATGCGTTGATATACTTGCAGTAACCTCCAGTGTCTTGACACTTTATCTGGTGCTGATCCATTACCAACTTTCTTGACCGATTTAATTATCAATTCTGAATCAGCTTCAATTATGATGTTATGTAAATTAGAGTCTCTTAGAATCTCTACACAATGTTCCATGGCCATGAGCTCTGCCATATTATTGGTGGCCTTCCCCAAATGACAGTGAAAGATGGTTTTTATGAAACCTCTTTCATCTCTTATGACCCCTCCATACCTAGTTTTAGCCATACCAGGGTTTCCTTTTGAGGCTCCATCTATATTGCATTTCATATAACCCTAAGGTGGAGGTTGCCAAAATTCCTTATCAGCTGTTATATACCTTACTATCTTGTTTGTGCCCTTGGGGAAGAGTCCCTGTAGTCTTCAATTTAGTAGTATCTACTCATCTTGATCTTGAGGTTGGTTATCAGGGAGGCTTTTTAAAAGGATTCTTATAGCCTCTCTGAGCTGTCTTATAATCTAAGTCATGATACTTTCAGGTGACCCCTTCTCGTTCTTGAAGATTATATTGTTGCATTCTTTCCAGACATCTTAGATTATAAAGCCTGGAACCAAAGCCCACGCCTTGTTGATTACTTCATTTGCTGAGAAAATTTTCCTCTAGTTCCTCAAAGTTCTAGTAATGTTGCGAATGTCCCTATCTGTTTGTCTAAAGATTGAAGCCACCCAATTCCATAAGGTGGAGGTGAATGGGCATAGGTTAAGAAGGTGTTCTATAGTTTCCTCCTATAATTCACATAGCTTGCATCTAGATGGTCTCGCTACCTCCGTTTTCCTAAGATTTTCCCAAGTTAGAATTTTTTTATGCTGCACTAACCAAATGAATATTTTAATTTTCATCCAGCTTTGGCTTTGCCATAGGTCCTTCCATACCTTATCTGGGTTTGGAAGTCAAGCCCTAGGGCTATTCGCTTGGCATCTTTGATGTTGAAGTTTCCTTCATTGTTTCTACCCCATCTTAGTTGATCTGAAGATGTTGATATTAGAATCTTTCTCTAATCCAAGATGATTGTAAGAGCTTCTGCCTAGGCTTTCAATGGGGAGTCATCACTGTAAACTAGGTTCTTCCATTTTCTCCATTTTCAATCACTTCTTTCTTGATCCCAAAAATCATTTGCTTTGTGTAACCCTTTATCATCAGTTTCATTCTTGAGATTGACAAATTCTTCTTTTAACAGTTTAGGTTCCTGTTGCCAATTATCCTCCCAAAACTAAGTGAGGTTTCCATCTCTGATCTCCCAGAAACTGTGTTTCTAAACTATGGCTCTGTTTTCCCAAGCTCTATTCCAAATGTGGGAGCCCTTGATGAGTCTCGTCATCCTAATGTAATCCCCTTCATGCCAATTGCCTGTATATTTATGTTTCCGAATTTTGGCACAAGGGGAAATCGATTCTTTTAGCCATCTCCACCATAGTTTTGCCCCCAAGACTTTGTTTAGGCTTTCAGGGTCATCAAGTCCCAAACCTCCATGTATATTTGGCTTACATATTTTATCCCAGGCTACCAAAACCCATTTCTTCTTCTCTTCTCCCTTGCCCCAAAGAAAATCCCTTGGATATTTTTGATGTGTTGCATTACTCCTTTAGGAGCTGGAAGGACTGAGAGCATGAAGATGGGGACAGTTTGAAGGATAGCTTTTGTAAGTACTAGCCATCCTACTATATTCAAAGACTTGATAGTCCATTTCCTGATTTTTTCCTGAAGTTTATTAGTGACCGGCTTCCAAACTGCCTTGCTCAAAGGTTTGTCTCTTAGAGGTACTCCCAAATATCCGGAAGGTAACATATCTCTTTGGAAGCCTAGAATTTTGGTGAGGTTTCTCTGAATAGAAATGTCATTATTAAAAAAGAAAATCTTAGATTTGGTTAGGCTTACCTCTGTCCCCGCAGCCATAGCAAAGTCATTCAAGATTTGTTTGAAGGTTTGAGCTTCCTTGACTGTGGGTATACCCTACAACATGGTGTCGTCCACAAATTGTTTATGAGTCAGGGAATCCCCATTTAAAGTGAGTTTAAGACCATGGATTTTGCCCTCTCCTTTGGCATGTTTAATCGCATTGCCTAGCCCTTCCATCATGAGAATAAATAGGAAGGGTGAGAGCGGATCTCCTTGTTTGAGTCATCCCAAGGGCTTAAAGGTCTTTGATGGTGATCCATTTAGCAAAATTGGAAAACTTAGGGTGGTTACAAGGGCCATTACCCATCTTATCCAGCTATGGTCAAAGCCATATGTTATTAGTAATTCCTTGATGTAAGCCCAACTCAGTTTATCATAAGCCTTTTCTAGGTCAAGTTGAATGACCATACATGCCTGCTTATTGCTCTTAAGTGAGTGAACCACCTCGTGCGCTTGAATGATGTTATTTAGAATTTGCCTACCTTCCACATATCCTGTTTGCTCCTCAGACACTAGAGTTGGGAGCAGGGGTTTAAGTCTGTTCGCAATTACTTTTGAAATAATTTTATACACCACGTTGCATAATGCTATGGGTCTAAATCTGTCTGGAGTGATAGCATTCTCTTTCTTTGGAATCAGGGCTATGAAATAGGTGTTGAGTGCTTTCAGAACAATTTTGTTCTTCCTTGAGTCCTCCACCACATCAAGGATATCATGCTTGGCTATTTCCCAGCATGCTTTGAAAAAGTCAATGTTGAAACCATCCGAACCTGGAGCTTTCCCGTTTTGCATTTCTTTGATGACTGTGCTGATTTCTTCTTCATTCACTAGCATTTTAAGATTATAATTGTCTTCTCTTGTCACTAGCTTAAGAATGTGCTTTGAGACGTCCTTGATAAATTGAGATCTATCTATGAGAGGTTCCTTGGCTATGCCTTGGAAATGCTGAACCATAACTGTTTCTATTTCTTGGTGTGAATTGAGTTGTTTTCCGTGAGTATCTTTGATTTTTAAAATCCTGTTTTGCAACCTATGATCCATGGTAGATTTGTGAAAAAAACATTGTGCTTTTTTCTCCTTCTTTTAACCATTGTACCCTCGATTTCTGTTTCCAGAATATCTCCTCTTGCTTCCATAAGCCCTCCCATTCTCATTGAACATAATCTGCGTGTTCCTTACTCTCCTCTGCGAAGCCCTCTGTAATAATAGTTTGGTTAATTTCTTGGAGTTCCCGTTCTACTGCTTTTTTGGCTTCGAATATGTTTCCAAATTCATTCTTATTCCAATCTTTAAGCCTCTATTTAACGTGTTTCAATATTTTCTACAGAAGGAACATTTTAGTACCCTGAACTTGCATATCTTCTGTCCACCATCTTTCAATATTGTTGATGAAGTCAGGATGGCTAAGCCAAATGTTTTCAAACCTGAATGGTCTATTTCTTGGAGTTCTTATAAAGGACGCTTCAAGTTGAATATGCCTGTGGTCTGAGCCTCCAAAAGGAAGTATCATAGAAACTAGGTTATGGCCTACGAGGATGAGGTCCTTCGAGATAATGAATCTATCAAGTTTAGAGGCCACTTGAGCTATTCCTCCCCTCTTATTATTCTAAGTAGAAATGCCATTGGTTGCCTCTGTATCAACTAGTTTCATGTTGTGTATGAAATTCTGAAATGCTATAGAATCTCTGCCTAGTGATCTAGTTCCACATTTTTTTCCGATAGAGACCTGATCATATTGAGGTCCCCTCCCAGACTCTAGGTTATACCCGGATGTCTTGCTTTTAACTCCTCCAATGAAGTTAGAAGTCGGAGTTTATCGTCTGGCTTTTGTGGGCCATAAACATTTTTGAGTAAATAAACTTCCTTGTCCCCCAAAGGTTGGATAACCACTGATAAATAGTTCCTGGATGCTTAAGCATCTAGGATGCCATGTTTCTGAGGGTTCCAGAGTGTGAGAATCCCTCCTGCTGCTTTGTCTACTTTAACTTCTAGATATTCATATTTGATAAACCATTTGTTATGTATCTCTCTTATTTTTTTTACTGAACATTTTGTTTCCTTAATGAAAATCATATCTGGTTTTTCTTCTTTCATTCTATTGCTAAGATTTCTTTGCTTCTTTTTACTTCTTAGATCTCTAATATTCCATGTTGTGACCTTCATTAGGAAAGATTTGTAAAATAGTAACTAGTTAGGTATTTCATCTTACCTAAATCTATCATGAGTTTTCCACACTCTATCAACAACTCATTCTGTTTTTTCCTACCTCTTTTCCTACCTTGGTTTCTAGGAGCTAGTCTTGATGTTGCCTTCATTGTTTTCACTGTTTCGTTTTCCTGACTGTCATGGTTTCTTTTGAAACCTGAACCTTTTGTCTGAGTTCTCCATAGGAATAACTGTTGCACTCTATTAAACCCCTCTTGAGGTAGCAAATCCATTCCTTTGGTAGTTCCTTGCTCTAGGAACTTTTCTAGATCTAGATGCTCCCTATCCAGAATATCTTGGAGTTCATGATCCTCTGTTCCCACCTCATTCGGGGTCATCTCTTGCTTTGTATCGAGTTCTATAATGTTCAGAAGATCCTCCTTTTGTTGGTTGTTTTCAGGCATATCCTCCATGCTCTCTTCCTTTTCCTCCTCTACGGGGCTTTCCTCCAGTGTCTGGTTCGCTTTATCATGCTCCTCTTCTTCTTCTAATACCTTGAACCTATTATGAATTAACTACTTTTCCTCGTTGATTTTTTTTGGGTACTTTCTCCCTCATTTACCTCTGCTCCCCACTTTGTTGTAGCCTTTAGTTTCTTTCCCTGATGTTGCTTTAGTTCTGCTTTCCATTTTGTTTAGGGGGCAGTCTCTGAATAGATGCCTATGTTCGTGACATTTACAACATCTGAAAGGAACATGCTCATAGTCTATTGCTTGCACCCATTCTTCATCAAAAACTTCTAGAATTATTTCATCTAGTAGAGCTCCAGAGAGGTCCATCTCTACAGATATACGAGCAAAGGAGGTATACTTTCCTCACATTGTGGCCTCTGATATTTTAACAAAACTCCCTAGTTCGTTTCATATTGCCTTTAATGATTTTGGCTACCAATAATCTAGAGGTAGGGAATAGAGCCTTACGCAAAGCAGGACCAAAGTGAACGTGTCACGCTCCGGAACAAAATTCATCACCCAAGGCCGCATAAAGAGGCCTACAATAGCATAGAAGTATGACCCTCCTTCAAACACCGTGTCTTTATCCTCTATGTCTGTAAAAACAACAACGAAGAAACCCTTGGATCCAAGGTGCAAATCTATATCCCCCTTAGGCTTCCAATGATTCTTTATCCAAACATGTAAATCCTTCTCTGTTGGCCATAGCCCCATGAACTTATAAATGACTACATAAGTCGCCATGTGTTCCCTATGCACCTGTAGCGCTGGATCACTTAACACCACTCGTGGTGTGATGGTTTCCCTTGAATTACATGGTCCAGACTGATTTCTTGTGTCAACATTCTGATTTCATCCTTCTATTTGCTTCTCCCGTCTGACTTCTTCCTACGTATCGTCCTTCCTCCTAGAACCCTGGTTTCAATCCCCAGTGGTTTCTTGAATCTATTAGATATTGCCTGACTGTAGGAGGGAGTGGAACTCCCCCCCTTGTGCCTCTCCATGGTGCCCAAAATTGAACTTCTACTATAAACCCTAGCTCTGTGATTTTTCTAGCCAATATTCAGATCCCTAGAAACAATATGTTTTATTTAACACTTGTATAAACTATTTAATATTCAATTTTAAAAATATATATTAAATTAATATACACTTAAATTCCATCCCACCAAAGGTTGTCATAAAATAAATAAAAACCCTTCAAATCAAAAGTACTCGCCATATTAAAGTTCGACCTCACCTTTAACCCAAAGAAAAATTAAAGACCATTGAATCATTATTTTCTTCACTTTTATATTCTATTTTAAAATGATTGATTACACCGATAAGTGTTCTCCCTATTGGAATTGGGCACTTTAACCCTTTTCCTAATTACAAATTTTGATAAGATGGCGTAAATTTAAAGATGTTGTCATCGTCACTACATCAATTGATGGAATTCACACCACTAACTTCCTTGCATATTTAAAACATATGTTTAAACCATGCTTAAATTAAAAATTTGCAAAGCGTGATTATAAATTTACTATGACATTTTTCAAGCCAACTATTAAGATTAATAAGAAGTGGAAGGACATGGATGTAACACACCTCCTAACCATTCTAACCCAATGGATGTGGTTACTAGGTTACCCGACTCTCATGTTACAGTTATAAGAATGGGGTAAGCATTTTTTTCTTACAAATCAACTCATACATAGAAGGCTTGAGCCTCCCTTAATAATAATAATGCTTGTTGCATGTGTGTGTGTGTGTACATGTGTCTGTGGTAAATCCTATTTAGTTATCTCAATTTTTTCAAACAAATAATTTCAAGGTAGAGTTCTCCATATGGTCTCCAATTCTAGTCCAACTTGTAGAAATTTTGAATAATTTAACACATATTCAACAGAGATTATCCTGATCATGTACTATTGCGGAAAACATACACAATACATAAGCTCCTCTACGTTGATCATCAATATAGCAGCATCAAATAACAATAAAACATCAAGAGCATTCACACATTAACACAGTATGTATCCCGGGGAAAGCATCTCGCTAAAAACCCCAACTATCTGTATATTAATGATTGAGTCATGTAACATTACAAAGTACAATGCTTATCACAAGCAATCCAGTACCAGCTCCACTTGTTACACACAATACAGCTTAGATTTGAATCAATCACTGGCTCAAATCTCTTCCGCTGCTTGCCTGCCTCCGCTGCTCAATACCTGCACAAGAACCGGTGATAATTCCAAGGCAGCCACGTCTTTCCTTGGCTAAATCACGTGAGAACAAGCTACAATGTGGGAAAACTCATTGGCATACTCAATCCCCTGATTTTTGCAAGATCTGGTGCACAACTATAGTCACAACTGATAGCAATCTGATTCTCTAACACCTGTCCCTGCTGAACTGAACATGCACTGACATGCAACTGAGTTAACTGATGTATTCATTAGTTGTATTATGAGTTAATAACTTGTGAATTAATTAATAACTAATTCACCCAACTCGTCTCTAGTCTATTTGCCAGTTAGACTAAATACAACCAGTTTAACAAAGCTAAACTGAACACAACTCCATCAACTGCACCTCCAGTCCACTAAACTCAACTCACTTGAGTTCTAACTGAAGTCATGCATGCAAATATTCAACTAACCCATAAGAACCACGTATTTCCTTCATGTAATTGCATGTGCCACATCTGTAGCTCGAACTGAAGTGCTCCAAGAGAATAAGACAAAGTTTATAGTCCAAATATTATTGTGAGATAATAATATTTGACTTTTCTGTTTTTGACAGCCAGTCTAAAAATAGACTTGATCACTCACACTGTGATCACTCACACTTTCATCAAAAATAGAAGTCCATCTATTTTCTCAACTTGATCAATCATCCATAAACAACAACCTGCGATCCATAGACATGATCCATATGTCTAAAAATAGACATAGTCTAAAAATAGACTTGCGCCAAAAATAGCCTGCGGGCCCACTTAGTGAAGGCGACTCTTTTCACTAAGCTCCATCATCTTGTGCAATCTCAACACTCCCTCTCGACAAGATATGGATTATCAGCAACCCCTATCCTGCCTCGGTGGTACTCGAATTTGCTCCTGGTGAGAGCCTTCGTCAGAATATCAGCATCCTGATCCTCCGTTGGAATGTACGAAAGTAACATGATCCTCCGCTGCACACAATCTCTGATATGATGGTACCTGATGCCCTTGCTACCATATACTTGGCCTCTTGAGCTCCCTGCCCAATCTGCATCCATGAAGCCACATAGCTTCACTCATCCAATCCATATCCCGATGTGCCTCTCTTGAGCCTGCACACATGCGACTCCACCAACTGCTGGTAACCAGTGGCATCCACTACCTCCGCTGAAGTA